>ML103530.1:0-21281 GCA_003697995.1 Taxidea taxus jeffersonii
CTTTGGCTTTTTATGAATGGATGGAGACAACGGAGGGGATTGTAGTTAAAACAGATTTAGATTTAATATTCAAAACTGCAATATTCTACATTTCTTAGAAATAAACTTCAACATCTTTTTTTTTCTCTTCCTTTTTTGAAGCATTAGGGTCAACAAAGCATTCCTCGGTATTTTTTAAAGGCTATGAGTGAAGCAAATACATTCAGCTCATTGGTCACTATGCATAAGCACAGCTCTGGGTCTGAGCGTTTGTGTCTTTCCAGGATAGGGCTAGACCATGCTTCCTGCCTTAAGAGCAGAGCTGTTCATGGGTAACAGAACAGGAATGACAAAGGACTTACTTTCTAAAAGTTTTCTGGCCAGTCTGACTTACCTATCAGTGAACTACCAAAATTTCTACAGATGTGAGAGCTAACACTAAACTGCAGTCATATCTGTGTGTCAAGCAGTAATCTAGAATGAAAAAGGTTGTTATTAGCCTTTACAAGGCCTAGAGCAAAGAGGGGTGGTCAGGAGGGTTCCTGCCCTAACCTAGTCTTCCCCTAAGGGTTTGCACCGCACCCCATGCTTACTGAGGGGCCAGATAGACCGTTGTGATTATCCTCAGAGGTTCTAACCAGGCTTAAGAGTTCTTAAATTCAGATCTCTGCTGGAAATGCCCTATTCCAATTTGATAATAGTTTTCTGTGCCTCAGAGATTTCCCTTCACAACCTGTTCAACTTCAGTCTGTTTATTATTACCCTTTGCTTTTGGAAAACAACCTCCAGGCTGAGAAAGGCAAGACAAAGCCGCCCACGGACTTGGAAACAAAGATTCTTAAAAGGCCTTTGTTGCACCCAAGGCAGGGGTCACGGCTAGTGGGAGGAGCCTGCCCAGCCTCCTTGTCCTAAGATTTGTCCTAATGCAGCTCCCAGACATCAGAGATCTGTGACTCACGGGCAGTTGGGAACAGGTCACAACCCAAAAAACTTTACATTTTACAATCTAGTGCAAGACATAAGTTCTTCAGCATTCATGAACTGAATAAAATACGGGAGAAATTTATCTTTTTTTTAGAAATTTATCTTATTAAAAAGGCAAAATATCTGTGACCTTAACGTCATTTTCCTTTCTTATAGTACCATTGTGAACCCCACATTGTTACTTCCAGATGCTGAGCATATTTCCTAAATATTGTGGGTAGCTCCTAAAAGATCTTGTCCCTTAAGGTAGCTCCTTCTAGGATGAAACTGTGGGGCTGAGATTCGTAGAGCCAGGGAGCTTGGACCTGATCGAGCTCCATCACAGATACCTCCCTCTTAGGGCCTCAGCTTTCCCAGCTCTTAAGTGGGCATTATCATTCCTACTCCACTCCTCAGCCCTTCTGGCCACATATTCACTCCCTAAAAATCTCATTACATTATTAAAATAGAAACCACTACCACAAACATACTACAGAAACAATGTTCAGCAGATTGATGACTGAAACACGTTAGATGTATAAATTATTCCCCAGGACTAGTTATGATAGAAATCAGTTCATTTGGAAATTTTGGGCCCATCAGCATTCAGGAACCATAGTAGATGAGGGAAGACACTAGATGGGAGCTTAGACAGGGGAAAGTCCCATATTTCTGTAGCCCTGGAGACCAACAGGTGCTCAGAAAGTGTTGATAAAAATACCTGGAGAACCTACATTGCCTAACATTTGGTAAGAATTCAATCAATATTTTTTAAAAATTTAGTAAGTTACCAGACTGGCAATTATTTTCTTTGTAAGGAGCTCTATAGCTCAATCTTTATGTTCTAGAAATATTTCACTTATTTAGAAATGCGGGGTTTCAACCCTCCACTTTATATCATTCTTAAAACATACAATTTATAGAAACAGATAAAACAAGGGGAAAAAGTAAACCAGCTTTGGTAACTTTATGCTCAACTCCACAAGATGATTTTACTAAACAAAGGATATTTTATACAATTGAGAATGGCCTTGACTATGCAGGGCCAGAGCTTGTCCTTATTAGTAGAATTCAAAAACTTGCACTGATCTAGAAGAAATAGCTATAACTGCAACATGTACTGAGCATGAAGGTAAACTCTCATAGGAAAACGGAACGAGCTCCTGTAGAAGCTCTGAACTTCTAAGATCTTTGTAGACTATACTGGATGTTATACCCCAGACATATGCCCCTATTAAGTGTTTCCTATTTCTGTCAGGTTTGGTGGGTGGTGGTTCTGGTGTTCCGTCCTTACACATTGGTGTGCTCTAGGCATCTGCTTTTTTTCCCCCTTAGAAGTTCTGAGTACCTTTGAGTCTCTGGGAAAGGTCACAATCACAGAGTTCTTTGGCTACCATCAACAAAGCCTATGGAGAGACAGGGGGTAGAATGGATCCCTCCTCCCCGCACCACCACGGAAGAGGGATGAACACAAGTACAAGGCCAGGTCTCTGGGCCTCTGTTTGGAAAACTGCTGCTCTGTTGTAGTTCCATAGCCTGTGACTGCCAAATGCTAAGCCCAACTCTAGGTGCTGGAAAAGACTCTCACTGTCCCAGAGGCCTGCATTAACTTCTAGGGGATTTTTAGTGCTGTGCTTTTAGGGATGGACTGACTCCTATTTGGCCAGGGCTTCGAGAAGATGGCAGTGACAAGGGAGTTGCCCTAGTGCAGTATTTTTCAAACCAAGTTGTGAAATCCATTTGGTTCCTGACTAAAGGCAATTTTTAACAGAGAAAATGATCACATATATTACATATATCAAGGGCAAACTGTATTTTGGTTTCTAATGCCATTCCTACTAAAAGAAACCATGGCTGATTTGAAAGCTAAGGCAGGGTAAACAAGATGAGCTGAGAACATGTTCTTAGGTCAGAAAAGGAAGTGTTCAAAAAGAAGCATATCACAGGAGCATATCACAAGGATGTAGGAGCTAGCTTGAAGGGGCTCTCTCTGGCCAAAGCTGAGACCATTTGAGCACCAAAATAATGAATTAGAGCTACTCAAAAAGTGATCCATGGGTCCACAAGGAAAATGAAGTAAATGAATAGGAGAAAAGGAAGGGCTTTTGCTTACAGGTGACCAAGCATAACTGCTAAAGAATGCCAAGAATGCACAAATTGATTCTAATTATGAGAAAGCACAAAATGAGGCATTCTCTATTACATAGGGTGGGGGGAACCTATACTCACCACAAATGCTGATGCCATAAAGGTGAGTCAGGGCAGCTACTCACTGAGTCTGGTATCCTAGGCTGGAAGCTTTAGTGGACAGATGCTAGGTTCAAAGATCCTATTAATATTAAATTGACTGAAGTTGCATTTATGCAGGAGAACATTATTTTTAGGAATTAAACATTCATTAGGAGTATATGACTATGATATATGCAACTTATTGTCAAATGCCTTACTCTATAGAGAAGGAGAAAGAGAAAGCTAGAGCAAATGAGGCAAAATGTTAATATGTACAGAGGTTAATCTTGGTAAAGTGTATGTAGGGTTTTTCTATCTGCAGTTTTCTTGAAAGTTTAAATTATTTCTCAATAAAATATTTTTTTAAATACCTCTAGTGTAGAACTAAAAATGCCTTGTGTGTACTCTGTCAGTTTTCACAGAAAGGCCCACTTCAATAGCTGCCATTCACTCGGGCAGATCCTGAGCAGTCCTGAATTGAGCTCTGCTATCCAAGTGACCTCACTTACACTGAGTCGCCCTCCTTGGATAGAAGAGATAATCCACTGGACCTCTGATTCACTTCAGTGAATAATCTGATAAAAAACAAGCAAAAATCTAAGTGTGAATTCTACTTGAAGTCACTGTGATGTAAGTGGGACAGAATCAGTGAGGAAGTCTCCTTTTTTGTATCAATTCTGTACAAAGATTGCAAGACCAATGCTTTTTTTTTTATTTCCCCTCTGCCCTCCCAACCCCATCCTTGGTGATGGTTGTACCCACTTGAGCATTTCTGAGCACAAGACCATAAGTAAATCTTAAAAGAGAGGAGGAGGATTTTTGTCTACAGTAATGGAAGGGGATTAGCGGCAAGGATAGCATAACTTGTGCAGTAACAGAAGCTGCCCAGATCTTCTTGGTGGACGATGCATAGAAGACTCAGAATTATGGAACATCTGTCCCCCTGACCACCCTTTCCCACCCCTACCCCTAGACCCCCACTCCCACCCCACCCCCCTATTTAATAGTGTTAACAAAAGCTTAATCTTCCAGTTCTAAAGTGCAAATGATTTGGGTATGACTGCTGTTGCAACAGGTCTGAACAGAAAAACAATGAAGTCCTCTCTGTCTATGCGATGTTTTCCAGAATATAAAAGATGAGTTCCATGACGATGGGGCCCTCACTGAGCTGGCAGGCCCCTCCATGGATCACCGGCACCAAAGCGCTGTCCAGATCGTTCATGTACTGGGAGGGAAGGGGCTGGCCATTGCTTCCTGCTTGGTAGCCAACCTACGGCACAGAGAGAAGGTGATGACAGGTTACTGGACAGAGAAGGCTGGGGGCCAAGGAGGCTGAGCTGGAAAGGAGATGTCCTTGGCCACGGGGTAGACACAGCAGTGAACACAAAGTTCTCCTTATCTTCCCTGAATTGTCATTTATTATCAGCCTGTCATATATTCATCCTAACTTTGTCATTGGGTAGCTGAGACCTTCAGCAAGACACTTAACTGGTTAAGGCCTTAGTCTCCCAAGAAAGGGCAGGGGATGGGGGGTAGCACCCCCAGTACGGAATGTCCAGCAGTATGGAATGTCAGAAATGATACCTAAACCTTTGGTTGTGGAAATTAAAATGAGAAATATACAAGGTACAACCCCCTAACAGCAGGAACTGAACATCTGTTTTCCCATCCATTCATGCATCCACAAGCCATTTTCTGAGCACCTACACATACACAGATTCAAAGATGAATGTAACAGGGCCCCTGCCCCCAAGAGGCTCACACATTTAGCAGAAAATTGCTTGTTCTTTAATTGTTTTATGTAAGGCAATTCTCCAACCAGGTTATCAGTATCATTCAAGAAAGGACCAGGAGACCTCGTTTGTGTTATCCTGATATACTTATTAGTACTGCATTGGTTAAGACCTTAGGTAGAAAATAAATACATTGATTGATGAATAGGCAGGAATTGGGGCCTGACCAAAACCTTTCACATCTTCCCTGATAGTGACACAACTCTGCATTCAAGCATGAGCAGTGGGACATGTCATAGGGATCCAAAATTTTAAAAAAAGAGATTAGAATATAGGGCCACAGGAGAGAGACACTGGGACAAGGAATGGGGGTGGGGCAGATTGTTACTACAAACAACATACAAAAATAGTAAGACAGGAAGGGAAGCCTGGCCATAGGAGACCCGAGCTGACAGGAAAACTAGTGGGGCAATGGATCCAGTCCTCATCCATTGACAAGTGGGGAAATGCAGACAGTCCTACCTTGAGGACTAAGGGTGCAGAGGTCAGCAGAAGCCTGCTGCAACTGGATTGAGAAAACAGGATACGGGACAGCGTGGGACCTGCTGGCTCAGGGCAGAATGATTCCTGAAGGGTGGAACTGGGAAATCTCAAAGAGGAGCACTGACGCCATCCACACATGGGTGGCAGGTCCTTAACACACTTCCCCTCCTTACCCCACACTCACAGTGAAGTCCTGGAAGACCGTGAGGTGAGGAAGCCGAGGTTGAAAATGGTTCAGACAGTCTCACCAGACAGCACATCTGGATACATTACTAACAGAGGGAAGGCCATCAAGTATTCTTGATGCAGAAAAACTCACATGCCAGAAAATACACTGCTCAAGCCCAGCTTCAAAGGCTACTTAAGACTCTTCTTACCTGGTCTGAGTCAAGTGTCACACGAAGTCCTAGTTTAGTCATTCCATCTTCCTTCAAAAGCTTAAGATGGGGACAGAGAGCAAGGCAAAAAGCCTTGGCAACATGCTCAGTCAATCGGCTATGATCAGCAGGATCACTCAGGCAACTGTGCTGGTCATCATTTTCTAGGAAAAACACCTGTTTCCCAAACAAGAGACTTTTAGCCTTGCGCCCAGGAGATGTGGGGAAAAAACAAGTGCATGGGCCCACTGTGTATGAGCACCTTGATCCCCTAAGATGTGCAGGAAGATATGACCTGCCTATCTCCCTGTTCTCAACCATGTCTTAATGGTATGTTCTACTGAGAACCAGAAAAGGCTTACATTTAGCATTGTGTATTTCTAAAGATTTTTTAAATTATTAATTTGACAGAGATCACAAGTAGGCAGAGAGGCAGGCAGAGAGAAAGAGGAGGAAGCAGGCTCCCTGCTGAGCAGGGAGCCCGATTCGGAGCTGATCCCAGGATTCTGGGATCATGACCTGAGCCAAAGGCAGAGGCTTTAACCCACTGAGCCACCCAGGCGCCCCTAGCATTGTGTATTTCTAAAAGGTAATCCTTTTATGTGGACAATCTTCTGCAAAAATTTTCTTAGAATCTAGGAGAACAGCTCTTAACAGATTATGTGACCCAGCCCCTTCATGTTACATATCACTCAGAGATGTGAGCTGCTCAAGTGCACAGAAGTCCTCAGAGGCAAGGCCAACTCAAAAATCTGTCTTTGGGCTTGCATCACAGAGTTCTCTTGTCATAAGGCCATGCCGCTGTTGAGGCCAGAACCGTATTAGTGTCCTTACAGCAAACTGAGCAGTACACTAGGCACTGGACAGAATCAGAAGCACAGCAAAATTGGAACTAATAGTCATGAGTACTAGTCACATAGAGGAGGGTCATGAGCAAGTCCTTTGACTTCTTAATGCCCAATTATGCCTTTAAACAGAAAGCCCCTGTCCTCCCTCTTTATTGTAAAATGATATAAAAGCAGAATATAGAAGATACAGATAAACACACAATGCTTATATATATCACCCCATGGCTTACTGCTAGGTGGCTTATGCTAAGTACTACAAAGGGGGCAGCCCGGGAAGCCCCATGCACTGCTGAGAATAGCACCATGAAATGATGAGCAGAGCTCTACAGTGGGCATCATAAGACTTCAGGCCCCTGCTCTGCCAGGCCTCTGTGCCTGTTTTCTCATTATGCAAATGAGATGGGTCACACCGCTACCTCACCGGATTACTGGGGAACAGAAAGAAGCGAGAAGAGATGAAACTACTCGTAAGTGATAATGTTTCATATGGCCCAGACTCTGCACTACTTGAAATCTGTCAAAGGGATAATCATTACAAAGCAAGCTGCTAAGACCACTGAGCTGCAATGTGAAAACACTGAGCCTGGTGGTGTGAAGGATAAGTTACTTGGAACAAAAGGTTGAGAAATGGAGAACAGGGTTCTAGTCTCTTGCTCTCATGAACCTGCTGTGTGAACTTGGGTAAAGCATCAAACCTCTTTTAGCCTGAGTTACCTTGTGTGTAAAATGGAAAAGCTACGAATCACAGATTTGTTTTTTAAAATTAAGACTTTTAAAGCTGCAAGGAATTCTAGAAGTCTTATAATTCTATGTTTTATTTTATGGAGGAGTATAACTCAGGTTCAAAAGAAATTAAGAGACCTACAACCTATGCATTTATTCTCAGAGAATAAATTTCCTGATTTGTCTGAGATGTACATACATACAGGGTCCCTGCCCTGCTCCTCTAACTCCTGGTTAGCCTCTCATACAGCTTTCAGGAAAGGGAACATACAGTGGAAAAGAACTTGGGAGTTGGTTGGATCTGGGTCTGATGCAGAACTTTGTCATTACTCACTTGCCTTGTAATCTTGGACAAGTTACTGAGTCTCTGAGCTTTAGTTTTCTTACTGGTGAAATAAGCCCATTTTTAAAAGATTGTGTTATCTAAGAAACTTTTAACTGTAAGTACAGCATAACTAGCCCAGCATTCTGAAGAATAATCTCGTTAATAAAAAGGAAGAGAGGGGCACCTGAGTGGCTCAGCGGGTTGGGCCTCTGCCTTCTGCTCGGGTCATGATCTCAGGGTCCTGGGATCGGCCCCGCGTCGGGCTCTCTGCTCAGCGGGGAACCTGCTTCCCCCACCCCCTCTCTGCCTGCTTCTCTGCCTACTTGTGATCTCTGTCAAATAAATAAAATATTTAAAAAAAAAAAAAAGAAAAGAAAAAGGAAGAGAAATCAGATTGCTTCAGGCTGTACTTGGTGGCATTTCTTCCTGGTGAGCTAACACAGGCCAGAGGGAATTGGAGTATCGAAAGTAAACAGAGATATTTTCTTTTCTTAACCCTCCAGAATCAGCCCACAGTGTGTCTCTGAACCTTGCAAAAAGTTGTACTTAAAGGGGATCAAGGAAACCAAGTTTCATTTCCTTACCTCTGTCCATCTGATGACTTTTCCATTTGCTTTATACTCTGATCCATGGAATATCTTCACACTTGTTATAGACTCCATGGACTTCCCATCTATAGGACTTATAACACTACAATAGAGGCAAAGGAAAGAGATGGAAGCAGCTCTTCAAGTTAGAAGAACCACTTCTCTTATCAAGTCTTGCCATTATTTACACTGGGTGCTTTGCTGAACACATCTAAGCAACATATCATGGTAAGTGACACTGCACAAAAATGTACATGAATAGAGCTCTCATGGGAGGGGCCTGTGCACTGAAATAATTCAAAAAACACATGAAAATAAGCCATGATTTCAGGAGTTTGTTCTTTCAATGTAAAAAAACTATCTACTCAAACCTGCTCTCTTCTCTCAGCATTCCTTCCCAAATTCAGTGAGTGCGTGGCCACCCATCCAATCTTGCTGTCCCCTCTACCGTCACATACTCTGCTCCTAACAATAATAACATTCACACATCTGCCTCACAAATGAACTTCTTAAGGGGAGGGAATATGATACACTCACCTCTGTATGCTGTATTCCCAGTTCTGACACACTGCTTGGAATGTAGGAGTTTAATAAATATTTATTGATTAAAAGAATTATTTGACCAAGTATGTTAATTATAACAGTGCTGGTGTAAGCTCATGAACAAGTATTTATATCATTATTACAACAAATACCCTTTAGTGGTAAATTATCACTCCTAGATTCCTGAATGGAAGGCCATTTTTTATAGTAATTTCCTCTCCAAAATATAGTAAGTATAAATAGGTAGAGATTCACACTCACTCTGATGAGAATTCAAAATAATTGTCACAAAGATTCTAAACTCTTCCTAACAATTTTCAAACCTGTTTTTTAATCTCTATGTAAAAAGATCAAATTGAACTTAAACTCCAATATTAGGGACTCATTTCATTCACCTGAATTAGAATTCTTTAGACAACACTGGAATTAACTTCTAACTTATGAAACAACAGTATCAAAAAAGGGCACTCCTAGGGTGCCTGGATGGTGGGCTCAGGGTCAGACTCTCGGTTTTGGTCATGATCTTATAGTAGTGAGATTGAGCCCCACGCTGGGCTCCATCCCCAGTGCGTAAGTCCACTTCAGATTCTTTTTCCCTCTCCCTCCTCTCCTCCCCTTCCCCACTCATGTGTTCTCTCTCCCTAAAATGAATAAATAAGATATATTTTTAAATATTGTTGTTGATTAGAGTGTTGATTAGAGTATTTTGAGAGAGGATACCCAGACACAGAGGGACAAGCTGGAAAACATTCAATTTATAGACTACACACTAAACTCCTGAATTTGAGAGTCTTTCCTAACTAGTTCTTGTCCTGTTTTCTAAGATGCTGCCACTGGCACTTGCTGTAGGAAGGGGCAACCTGCTTGTTATTAGTTACTGATACCTTATGGCATCAGATTTTCAGATTATCAATTATTTGGTCCTAATAACCATGCTAATTTCCAATTATAACAGAGAATTCAACACAACTTGGTTTTGAAATTAAAACTTCCAGTGAAGTATGAGAAGATAAAGGGCTATTTATAAAATAGGCAAGTGTACTCAGCGGTTTAGAAATTGCTTTTTTTGTTCAATAACAAAAGTTTAAGAGATTTTTAAAAAATCTGGTGTGCCATGTTGTAAATGCCCTCTATTTGCTTTTGCTCCTGCCATTATCTCAGACTGGAATGCCCACGCTGCCACAACTATGTGGCAAATACCTACTCATCCTATCAGATTCAGCTCAATCAGCACCATTTCTCTATGAAGATCTTCTTGAATATTGCCCGAGCACCTCCACCAAGGTTCTTCTTTTCTTTCTTATCTTCACTGTATCCTATAGAGTTTTCTATGAGCATCTTCCATACTTGGATGCCCTTATTTATAACTATCTTCAAAACCAGACTGAACCACTTATCAGCAGGGAGTTTGTGGAAGTTTTTGTACTTCCAGAGACCTAGACGTAGAACTACTGCCTGAGGCAAAAAGGGATGGACTGGATGGTAGAAAGTTGAATACAATGAGTTATGATATATTCGTTCAATCAATCAATTTTTTAAACACCTACTCAGTGCCAGACAGTATTTAGGTGTTGGTGATACAGCAATAAATAAACCAGAAAAAAATCTCTGTCCCTGGGCTCCCTGGGTGGCTCAGTTGGTTCAGCATCTGATTTGGGCTCAGGTCACGATCTCAGGGTCCTGGGACTGAGTCACACATTGGGTTCCCCGCTTAGCGGGGAGTCTGCTTCTCCCTCTGTCCTGCCCCCCGCCACCTGCTCACGCTCTCTCTGGCTCTTAAAATATAAAAAAATATAAAAGATAAACTCCTTTAAAAAAATCCCTATGACAGATGCTGGTGAGGATGCAGAGAAAGGGGAACCCTCCTACACTGTTGGTGGGAATGCAAGCTGGTGCAACCACTCTGGAAAACAGCATGGAGGTTCCTCAAAAAGTTGAAAATAGAGCTACGCTACGACCCAGCAATCGCACTACTGGTATTTACCCTAAAGATACAAATGTAGTGATCCGAAGGGGCACGTGCACCTGAATGTTTATAGCAGCAATGTCCACAATAGCCAGACTATGGAAAGAACCTAGATGTCCATCAACAGATGAATGGAAAAGGAGATGAGGTATATATATACAGTGGAATACTATGCAGCCATCAAAAGAAATGAAATCTTGCCATTTGTGATGACGTGGATGGAACTAGAGGGTATTATGCTAGCGAAATAAGTCAATCAGAGAAAGACAATTATCATATGATCTCCGTGATAAGAAGTTGAGAGGCAACGTGGGGGGCTTGGGAGGGAAGAAAGGAATACATGAAACAGGATGGGATTGGGAGGGAGAAAAAGTGTAAGAGACTCTTAATCTCACAAAAAAAAATTGAGGGTTGCCAGGGGGAGGGCGGGGTAGGGAGAGGGGTGGTTGGGTTATGGACACTGGAGAAAGTATGTGCTGTGGTGAGTGCTGTGAAGTGTAAACCTGGCGATTCACAGACCTGTACCCCTGGGGCTAATAATACATTATATGTTAATAAGAAAATTTAAAAATTAAAAAAAAATCCCTGCCCTTACGGAGTTTACATGCCAGGGGCAGTGTAATAAGTGAAATGTACTTTATGTTAGAGAATTATAAGTTCTCTTGAAAAATATAATGTAAGAAAGGGGACAGGAAGTATTGGGAGTGGGAGAGAGGAAATGTGTATGAGAGGATTATAATTTAGACAGGTTGGCCAAGGAAGACCTTACGAGAAAATGATATTTTAGAAAAAATCTGAAGGTAGTGAAGGAGGAACTCATTTGGCTATCTTGGCTATTGAGGATAGGGTAGAAGCAATGTCTGAGAACAGCAAAAACAAACATCTGAGGGCAGAAGTAGAGTTGATGTGTTCAGGCAAGAAGGCAGGTGCTGCTTCTGTGAGGTAAGAGGGTGGGCAGATGGTGTGAGGCCATGTAAGTTGAAAAACACTCTGGCTTTTACCCTGAATTAATACTGGAAGCCAGTGGTTAGTTCTGAGCAGAGACAGGACATTGCTTTGGCTGCTGTATTAGAAACAGATTAGGTTGGGGGGCAGGAGGAGCTGAAGACTAGAAACAAGAAAGCCAACTGAGTAACCCAATAACCTAGACCAAATGATGGTGGCCTGAACCAGGATGGTGGCCAGATAGGTAGTATGATTCTGGATACATGTTGAAATAAAGTATAACAGGATATATAAAATATATGCTATAAAATGTAAGAGTACCAGGATTTACCATTGGGGTAGATGAAGGGTGTGAGAGAAAAAGAAGATTCAAAGATGACCCCGAAGGTTTAGTTTGGGCCCTCAGAGAAGAGTTGCCATATACTGGCAAAGAGTATAGGACTTGAAGCCCAAGAAGGTGGTTTTAAGTCCTAGCCCTGCCACTTCCTGGCTTCTGGAGTCACTGAGCCTCTAGGTGCTTGTTTACTCATCCATAATATGGCAAAAACAACATTAATTATTATCTCAAATGAAACAATGTTAGCAAAAGGGCTTTCTTTTTATAAAACCACAAAAGTTTTAGGTTATTATTATTATGTCGATAACTTTAGAGTACTGTTTTGTTTCATCAACTCCTTCCCCTCCACCCTTCTTCCAAAATATGCAGAGAAACTCCTTCAGAAATTAAGCCAAGAAATTAGAAATTTAAAATTTTATATTATATATACAAAGCAGTCCTTTCTCTTTGGGCTTTCAGTAAAGTTGTAAATATCAGTGTAGACAAAACCCAGAGCCCAGCCCATAACTAAATAGCACAATAGGGAAAGTACTCCGCATTTACCCCTTGTTGACGTTTTTGTCATCATCCACCCACTGGATGTAGATGTGCTCTTGGGGGTCCTCAGTGTCCGCCTTGCCGCAGGTGATGGTGAAGTCCTTCATGTCTCGCAGTGCCTGCCTCAAAGCATCCATGTTTTCTGCTGTGATCTGGACCATAACGCCATCTGAGAATCAGCACCAAGATCACATAGGTGGAAACAATGCAAAGCCAGGGAGAGGGGAAGATAATCACAGTACCTAGCAAATCCCTTTAGGATTAAACGTAAAACTGCGCTGCTCTCTACAGCTGACAGATACAGAGAGGTTTTGTTCTTTGAGCCGAATCTCTTATTTTTGAGAGTGCTACGAGGAGCAAACACCAAGACAGCTTCTGCTTAAAACACTCGCCTGTTGATTTCAATTCAGACACAACTGAGTTTCTCCTTAGACCACTTTGAAGGAAAACTTACACTCGGTCACATGCCTCTTCTGGATTGACAGAACTGTTTTCACTTTCGCCTTTATCATGCTCTAACTCATATTTATGTGTTTGCACCTCTGTATCTCTCACCTTACTATCATTGCCTGGCATACAGTGAGTGCCCAGTGAATGTTTTGTTAAGTAAGTCACTGAGTAAACAACAGTAGTAGAAGGGATAAATCCATTCACTGGCTAGCAACAAGGCAAACCTACCACATGTGTTTCACACGAGCCACCATGCAGCCAACACATGGTAACTATTTTGGGCCTGCTACCTACCCAAGTCAAAGGCAAACACTGAAATTCAGGTTGAAAGCTGACACATGTTGAGCAATTACCCTGCTTCACTGACATAAAATTTTGTCAACTAAAATAATTCCATAAAAGAGTCAATAAAAATGTCATAAACAGGCAGCCAAGTGTTCACACACAGTGAAATACAAGACCTAAGAACCCTCCAATCCAAAGACACAGACACAACTTTTAAACACAATATTTTGCATTATAAGGATCTGTGTCAGTTCAAGTTATCATTTCCATTACATTTAAAGGGTGTTTTTTTAATCTTCTTGTCAAGACACAATTTCAAATGTAGTTAATACTTGATCACATAGGCATTAGTCACTTA
The DNA here is from genome assembly GCA_003697995.1 of Taxidea taxus jeffersonii. NCBI lineage: Eukaryota > Metazoa > Chordata > Mammalia > Carnivora > Mustelidae > Taxidea > Taxidea taxus. The sequence continues at coordinate 13,729 of ML103530.1, forward strand.
AGACCAATGACTGTTTAACTCCTAGATTTCTTAACAATTTCTTAATAGCATGCTTCTGCTTATAGTCAAATTGTGAAATTTAGTTGTAAAATATTAATGTACTTTGCTCTTCACTAGTTGTTTTATTAAGCTTACCAATAAAGGAGGTCAAAGACAGTATCTATTAACGTAAGTAAGACTGTCTCTGTAGCCCAGATAACACACTGGAGTTCAGCTTTCATACAGGGCACTGGAGTAAGCTACTGTAGGAATGAAAACCTGTCAGCATGTGGGGCAGACTGTACCTTCCAAGGGTCACCACAGTATCTCCCGTCTCACATGCTTTCTTATAATGCTACCTTCCCATTTCCCCAGTAAGTGGGGTCTCCTCCTGAACATGAGAAGGCTTATGACTACTTCCAGCACTAGAGTGTGGTGGAAGTGACATCGGGTGACGTTTGAGACTGGGTCATAAGAAGCAACCTGGATTCTGCCTTTTGCTAGAACACATTAGCCTGCACTAAGAAGTCCAGCTACCCGAAGACTGCCATGGTATGCTAGGGAGTCAAAGTGTGAGCACTTCAGTCTCCACCTCTAGTCTTTAAATCAATCCAGGCCAGGCCCCAAGACATGTGAGTGAACAAACCTTCAGATAATTTGAGCTTTCAGCTATCAAGTCATCCCAGCTGAGGCGCTGGACATCACTGAGCAGGGTCAAGCCATCCCTGTACTACCTTGTCAAGATTCCTGACCCAGAGGAATCAGTGAACATTATAAAACAGTTGCTTTAACCCATTAAGTTCTAGGTAAGTTGGTTATGCAACAAGAGTAACCAGATCAAAGTAACCAGATCAAAATACAGGAATAATCAACTGACCAAAAAACAAACAAACAAACAAAAAAAAACACAACAAAAAACAGTATGCTCATTAGCCTTTCATTAACTCCCATTTAATTAGTTTTTGTCAAGATATGTATCATATCTACTCTAATTATACCAAACCAACAGCAAGCACATCCCATTCTGTACCCCAAATGATGACCGCAGCACTCCTGTGAGTTAAGGCAGACTGAACTTCTCTACATACTTACAGATTGGAGCCCAATGATATATTTGAACTCAGACTATGCCTCCCTTGAGTACTCTACTCCAGAGCTCTGAAAGGCCATCTTTTAATTTTTATGTTACTGTTCCATGATATCTCTATGACTTACTTCTTTCCTTGGAGAACTGAGCACCTATAAGACAGTATTAATTAGCTTAGGACTAAGATGCTATTGTACACATAATACAAGTCAGAAGTCCACTGTAGAAGTGTCATGGTTTCATTTAACATTTCTTGCTTTTTATTTTTTAAACTTTATTATTATTATTATTGTCATTATTTATGTGAGCTCTAAGCCCAACGTGGGGCTTGAACTTAGGACCCTGAGATCAAGAGTCACGTGCTCTACCAACTGAGCCAGCCAGGCATTCCAACACCCCTTGCTTTTTAGTTGTATGATTAGGACTAAACTAATACACATGCAGTAAATAACTTATTCTTTACCTTCCACAATACTGGATTTGGCAAGATATCCGGAGGAAGATTTCAGAGCGCCACTGAACACAAAGAAACTGGCACCTGTCACTAAATAGAATATAAATAGTTCAGAGTAGACCCAGAGATATAAAGACTGAGAACAATATGAAATATTTGATAGTTGGTAACTCCAACCATCATCATACAAAAAAAAAATCAACTCTATATGGCACAATATACAAGTAACTAATAATTTTGATGCTTATGATAGCTTTAGGAATGAAGTTTTAAGATACACTCCCTCATTTTGTTTTTCTCTCCCTCCAATCAAGAATTAAATAATCTTACAAGCAAAGAAATCTCAGCAGTCAAGTCTAGGGCTTGGCAAACTACAACCTGTTTGGCCTGCAGCCTGTTTTTTTAAGTAAAATTTTACTGGAAGACAGTCATGTCCGCTCATTTGCATATTGTCTGTGGCAGTTTTTGAAGTATGCCAGAATTGAGTAACTGGTGACAAAGACAACAGGCTTAAAACGCCTAAAATATTTATCACCCAGCCATTCACAGAAAAAGTTTGCTGAGCCCTGGTCTAATATATTTGTTTTAAGATAAGATAAAATACATTTTGAAGATAGAGATATGGCTGGCAACCATTTTATTGACCTGATGCAGTTCTTTTAAAAAAATAAATTACCTTTTAAAAGACAAACACCTGTTACCATTATCTTGTCATAAAAGAAAGGACAATCACATTTAGCTTTAAGAAAATTTCACTATGCCCCTCCACATCTTTTTAATTTTTTTAAAAATTAAACACCCAACATGGACCTCAGCCTTACAACAGGGAGATCAAAAGTTGTGTGTTCCATCCACTGAGCCAGCCAGGAGCTCCTCTGCTCCACCACATCTTAAACTGTATTAAGTAATCCAACTCCCTGCCCACTGGCCCTGCAAATTCTCTAACAGGTGGACATCCAGCCTTTATAAAAGACTCCTAGTGACAAGGAGTCCACAATGGCACAAGGCAGCCCATTCTACTTCTGGGCAACTCTTGGCCTTACATAATGTGCTCTCAAACTGAGTCCAGATCTAGATTCCTGTAACTTTGACTCAGTGGTGCTGGTTCTGGCCTTTTGTAACTATAGAGAATAAACTGAATCTTATTTCCACATACCAGAAAACCTTAAAAATAGAGATAGCTATTTTTCCCCTCTTCCAATCTAGACTTTTCCAGATTAAACATGTACCCTTTTTTCAAAAGATCTTCCTTGCCCTCATTTCCAAATTTTTCACAGGCCTTCAACCATTCTCTAAAAACCTCCAGTTTTATCAATGGATATCCATCAATTACATTAATGATATCCAGAACTTAATTAAAATATTCTAGGTATCCTCTAATAGCATTGTGGACTTATCACCGACTTATTTTGGATTTCATATTGAATACACATGTGACAAAGACCTTTTATGCCTTTACTGAAGACAATGACCTATGTCACTGTCAGCCAGAGAAGTGTTTCATAAAGCATACTAAAGAAAGCTAGTTATGGGAAATATTCTGAGGAAAAACAAGATTCGTAGTCAAATAAATTTAAGAAGGGCTAGGCCCCTATCTTCCTTTTGGAAAATTAAAATACACATCAGCCTGTTAAAGGCTCTGAAAGTCCTATAGTAAAATCTGTTTAAACTTGTTTAACCCAGGATTTCTCCGTTTAATGTATTAGGCAAGACTTCCACTTATTTATTTTTTAAAACCATAAAACCTGATAAGACACCTTAAGGAATGTCACCATAAGAGACGCTTTTTAAATTTCAATATGCATTTGAATACAGGGACTTGTTAAAAAAACAAATTCTAATTTAGCAGATTTTGGGTATAGATTCTTCATTTCTAACAATCTCCCCAGTGATAAGGCCACACTATGAGTACTACTGAACCAAGAAACTTTCAAAATCCAGTCAACCTATTAATTAATATTCTTTGGATATGGTCATTCGACAAGTTTCAAATCTATCTAAGCATACTCTCACTAAGGGGCCTAGTCTCCTACCTTCAAATATCAATTCTGGCCCTGCTAATATCCCGAAGCAGTATTTTCGAAATGTTCCCTTTATTAGTAGAGATCCCATTTGCAACTCTAAATATGGCTACTTGGGGAGCCAATGTAATCTTAGAGAATCAGGTTGGAAAGTTTAATTTCATCAAATTGTTTGTGGCCACCTAGCTAGAAAGTGAGAGTTATGGGGCTGAGATATCCAACTTTCCAAGTCCAGTACAATTCTAACCATGTCAGTCAGCTCAAATACTCAATACTCACCCTTTCTGGGCTGATTGTGAATACTGATAGCCTGGGTCTGATAATTTCCATCATCATTCTGTACACATACAAGATGAGAGTCTGCCTTCTCATTGAAGCAGGCACCTCCTGCCAGGACATGCTCATTGGACTTGTTCATGGCTTTCATCATCTGCAATCAAAGAAGAGGGTTAACTTTCTTATTCTGCCAAAAATGGGCATTTTTTTGGTCTGGCACAGCACAACTCCTTTACCTCAAAGACAAAAAACAATAAGGAAAACACAGTGAAAAATCAGTCACCATTGGAAAAAAAAATCAACATACACAAAAATTGCCTGTGTAGTTTATAGGTGATTTGTAAGCATGTGACATATTTTGTATTCATCTATCTGGTATTTGTGTTGCTGCACTGAACTCAAGTAACATTAGTTTAGCTAATTAACAGTAATTTCTCCAACCCGCTGGATTCTTTGAGGATATACACACTGAAATTCTAAGTCAAAAGGATGTTCCATGGGCACCTGGGTGGCTCAGTGGGTTAAAGCCTCTGCCTTCAGCTTAGGTTGTGATCCCGGGGTCCTGTGATCGAGCCCCACATCGGGCTCTCTGCTCAGCGGGGAGCCTGCTTCCCCGTCTCTCTCTCTCTCTCTGCCTGCCTGTGATATCTATCAAATAAATAAAATATTAAAAAAAAAAGAATGTTCCATATGTAAGTGCATCTGCCCTCTTTTCCCATATCCACACAAATGAGTGTTTTCCTCTAGAAATATATAAACTCTATTGCTTAATTTTGCTAACTTACATTTGAAATCATCAAAGAAATCACTTAATAATACGTTGCTCTGGGGGCGCCTGAGTGGCTCAGTGAGTTAAACCTCTGCCTTCGGCTCAGGTCATGATCTCAGGGTCCTGGGATCAAGCCCCGCATCAGGGTCTCTGCTCAGCAGGGAGCCTGCTTCCCACTCTCTCTTTGCCTGCTTCTGCCTACTTGTGATCTCTCTCTCTGTGTCAAATAAATAAATAAAATCTTAAAAAAAATAATATATTGCCTTGGGGTTTTTTTCAAGTTTTTATTTAAATTCCAGTGAGTTAACATACATAACTTCTCCTGAAGTTACACTTACATACAACACCCAGTGCTCATCATAACAAGTACCCTCCTTAATACTCATCACCGGGGCACCTGGGTGGCTCAGTTGGTTAAACGACTGCCTTCAGCTCAGGTCATGATCCTGGAGTCCCGGGATCGAGTCCCGCATCAGGCTCCCAGCTCCATGGGGAGTCTGCTTCTCCCTCTGACCTTCTCTTAACTCATGCTCTCTCTCACTGTCTCTCTCTCAAATAAATAAATAAAATATTAAAAAAAAATACTCATCACCTATTTAACTCATTCCCCTGCCAACCTCCTCCCCTCTAGCAGCCCTCAATTTGTTCTCTATAGTTAACAGTTTGTTTTATGGTTTGCCTCTTTTTTCCCCTTATGTTCATATTTCATTTCTTAAATTCCACATGAGTGAAATCACATGGTATTTGTCTTCCTCTGACTTATTTCACTCAGCATAATACACTCTAGTTCCATTCACATTGTTGCAAATGGCAAGATTTCATTTTTGATGGCTGCATAATATTCCATAGTATATGTGTGTGTGTGTACATATATATGTATACGTATACATATATATGTATACGTATACATATATCTGTATACATATACATATATCTGTAACTGTATATGTATACATGTATACGTGTGTGTGTGTGTGTGTGTGTGTGTATATATACCACATCTTCTTTATCCATTCATCAGTCAATGGATGATGGATGTTTGGGCTCTGTCCATAATTTGGCTACTGTTGATAATGCTGCTATAAACAGCGGGGTGCATGTGCCCCTTTGAAATAGTAACTTTGTGGTTCCATGGTGTAATGGTGAGCACTCTGGACTCTGAAATAGTAACTTTGTATCTTTTGGGTAAATACCTAGTAGTGCAATTGCTGGATTGTAGGGTAGTTTTATTTTCAGGTTTTTGAGGAATTTCCATAGTGCTCTCCAGAGTAGCTGCACCAGTTTGCATTCCCACCAACAGTGCAAGCGGGTTCCTCTTTCTCCACATTCTTGCCAACATCTGTTGTTTCCTGTGTTGCTAATTTTAGCCATTCTGACAGGTGTGAGGTGGTATATCTCATTGAGTTTTAATTTGTATTTCCCTGATGATGAGTGATGTTGAGCACCTTTTCATGCGTCTGTTAGCCATCTGGATGTGTTCTTTGGAAAAATGTATGTTCTTGTCTTCTGCCCATTCCTTAGCTGGACTGTTTGTTTTTTGAGTGTTAATTTTGGTTAAGTTCTTTATACATTTTGGATACTATCTCTATCAGACATTTCATTTGCAAACATCTCCTATTCTGAAGGTTGCTTTTAGTCTTGTTGATTATTTCCATTGCTGTGCAGAAGCTTTTTATCTTGATAAAGTCCTACTAGTTCATTTTGCTTTTGTTTCCCTTGTCTCTGGAAACTTACCTAGTAAGAAGTTGCTACAGCCGAGGTCAAAGAGGTTGCTGCCCGCATTCTCCTCTAGGCTTTTGACGGCTTCCTGTCTCACACGTAGGTCTTTTTTTTTTTTTTTAAGAGAGTATTTTTTTTTAAAGATTTTATTTATTTATTTGTTAGAGAGAGAGAGAGTGAGCACAGGCAGACAGAGTGGCAGGCAGAGGCAGAGGGAGAAGCAGGCTCCCTGCCGAGCAAGGAGCCCAATGTGGGACTCGATCCCAGGACGCTGGAATCATGACCTGAGCCGAAGGCAGCTGCTTAACCAACTGAGCCACCCAGGCGTCCCACACGTAGGTCTTTAATCCACTTTGGACTTATTTTTGTATATGGTGTAGGAAAGTTGTCCAGTTTCATTCTTCTGCATGTTTTTGTCCAGTTTTCACAGCACCATTTGTTGAAGAGAGGGGCTTTTTCTCATAGCTAATATAATCTTCAATGGGGAAAAGCTGAGAGCTTTTCCTTTAGGGTCAAGAATAAGACAGGGATGTCCACTCTCACCATTGTTATTTAACACAGTAAAGGAAGTTCTAGACTCAGCAATCAGATGACAAAAAATATAAATAAATAAAAGGCATCCAAATTGGCAAGGAAGATGTCAAACTTTATTTTCAGATGACATGATACTCCATGTAGAAAGCCTGAAGGACTTCACCAAAAAATCGCTAGAACGGATATATGAATTCAGCAAAGTTGCTATAAAATCAAAGTACAGAAATCTGTTACATTTCTATACACCCATAATGGAGCAGGAGAAGGAGAAGTCAAGGAATTGATCCCATTTACAATTGCACCAAAAATCATACCTAGGAATAAACCTAACCAAAGAGGTCTATACTATCTATATCTAAAGATCTATACTCTGAAAACTATAGAACACTTAGGAAAGAAATCAAAAAGACACAAAGAAATGGAAAAGCATTCCATGCTCATGGACTGGAAGAACAAATATTGTTAAATGTCTATGCTACCCAAAGCAATCTACATATTTAATGCAATCCCTATCAAAATACCACCAGCATTTTTCATAGAGCTAGAATAATCCTAAAATCTGTATGGAACCACAAAAGACCCTGAAGAGATAAAGCAATCTTGAAAAAGAAAAGCAAAGCTGGAGGCATCACAATTCCAGACTTCAAGTTATATTACAAAGCTGTGGTGATGAAGACAGCATGGTATTGGTACAAAAACAGACACATAGATCAA
>ML103530.1:21291-54153 GCA_003697995.1 Taxidea taxus jeffersonii
TCTAATGTTCTACGTACACTGGAAAAAAATGTGTGCTCTGCTGCTTCCGGGTGAAGTGTTCTATAAAAACCACTCAAGTTGAATTGGTTGACAGTGTTGTTCAAGTTTTCTATATTTCTGATGATTTTCTGTCTACTTCGAACAATTATTAAATCAGGGGTACTGAAATCTCCAAATACAGTCATAGATTTGTCTGCTTACCCTTATAGTTCTATCATTTATTGCTTGAAGAATTTTGAAGCTCAGTTATTAATGCATAAATGTCTAGGACTGTTACATCCTTTTGATGAACTGATCCCTTAATAATTATGAAATGAAACTTTCTATCCCTGGTAATACTTTTCATTCTGAAATACACTTTGATAGTACTCTATCCACTCAAGCTTTCTTTTGATTAGTATTACCATGGTATATCATTTTCCACCCTTTTACATTTAAACTATGTGTCATACTTCAAGTGGTTTTTTTATTCATAGCACAAAGGTAAATCTTGCTTATGCATCCAATCTGACGATCTCTGTCTTTTAATTGAGGATGTTTAGACCATTTATATATAACTGATTACTGATACGGTTAGATTTAAATCTAACATCTTGCTATTTATTTTGTACTTGTCCCATCTTCTTTTCTTTTTCTTCTTTTTCAGTCTTTATATGATTGTAGTTTATCTTCTTTGTTGGCTCATTAGCTATACCTCTTTAGTTTTTCTATGATTGCTTTTGGGTTTATATCTTTAACTTATCAGTCTACTTTCAAGTAATATAGCATATCCTATGTCATTTAAGAATCTTACATCTGTATACTTCCATTTCCCCTTCCCTGGCTTTTGTGGTATTTTTGTCATGCATTTTGTTTCTATATATGTTATAAACTCCATAATACATTTTATTATTTTTGTTTTAAACAACAACTGTCTTTAAAGAGATTTTATATTTACCTGCATTTTACCATTTCTGTTGCTCTATACTCCCATATGAAGATCCAGACTTCCATTACTTGGTATTCTCCATGAAGGACTTCCTTTAACACTTCTTATACAATAGGTTAATGGTAAAAGATTCTTTTGGCTCTTATATTTCTGAAAAAGCATTTTGCTTTTTGAAATATATTTTTTACTGGATATAAGTTGATGGTTTTTTCCCCAGTATTTTAAAGATTCATTGTACTTTCTTGCAGCTTGAATTGTTTTGATAAGCAGTCTGCTGTTATTCTTATATTTGTTCCTCAGCATATAATGTGGATTTTTTTTTTCTCTAGTTGCTTTTAAGATTCTTCTCTTTAGCTCTGGTGTTAAGCAGTTTGATTAAGATTATTATGATATTCCTTAATGTAGTTCTCATCATGTTTTCTACAACTGGAATTCACTGAGCTTCCTGAATATATGGGTTTATACTTCTAATTTTAAAAATTTCTGATTACCGAGTTTTCAAATATTTGTTGTTTATTTACCTCTTGTCTCCTTTGAGGACTTCAATTATAGTGCTAGGCCAACTAATATCTCCCATAGTTCAATCATGGGCTGTTCATTTAATTTTTCAGTCTTTTCTCTTTATGTCTCATTTTGGATAGTTCCTATCACTATGTTTTTAAGCTTGCCAATTTTTTCTTTGGCAGTGTCTAATCTACCATTAAATTCATACAGCATATTTTTCATTTCATTGTCATTTTCATTTCTTGAAATCAGATTTGGGTCTTTTGATATTTTCCATGTCTATCCTTAACATGCTCTTTCCTTCATCCTGCTAAGCCTTTCTCTTAAGCTTGATAGGTAGGATCAGAACCTATGGATAACTTGTTCTGGTGGGAATAATCTGCCCCTAGTTCATTCTAGCTGGTAAGAACACAAACTATGCCCGGCCTTGTAGGAATTGTTTTACTTGTATCTTTCCAGTGCTTTTCTCACATATATACACTGAGTAGTAGTCAGCTGAAGACACAGTGGGAACCTCCTGTGTATTTCCAGAGTTCTTTTATTTCCAGCAATCTGTTTTGCAAATTCTAGCCATTATGACCTCCCTACACTCTCAACTCTCTCTTCAACTCAGAGAGACCTCTGGGTTCAGTTTGGGTTTCCATTACCTGCACTATGGCCTGGAAACGACAGTAAAGTAGGGCAATCACAGAGCTCAACTTCTCTGCCCCACTGACTTCTTTCCTTTTTTACTTATTTCATTTTGACATTTCAGCTATTAAAGTGGACCTGCGTGTGAATGTGCCAAAACTGCTATAACAATGTACCACAAAGTGGATGGCTTAAACAACAGAAATGTATTGTCTCACAGTGCTGGAGGCTGAAAGTCTAAAATCAAGATGTTGGCAGAACTGGTTCCATTTGAGGGTTGTAAAAGAAGGATTTGTTTTGGGCTTATCTCCCTGACTTGTAGGTGGTCATCTTCTCCTTATTGTCTCTCTATATCATCTTCCCTTTGTGAGTGTATGGGTCCAAACTTCCCCTTCTTATTAAGGACATCAGTTATACTGGATTAGGGCTCATTCTAACAGCTTCATTTAAATTTGATTACCTCAGTAAAGGCCCTAAAATCATATTGATAATTGTTAAAATGATGTCTATAAAAATCAGTTTAATATAGTGACTAAGTGTAAGAACACTGGAATCAGACTGCTAGGTTTGATTATGGCTCTACCACCTGCTAGTTCTATGCCTTAATATCCTCATCTATTAAAAGGAATTAAACATATCAATCTCATAGAGATAGTGTAAAAATACATAGTGCCTGCTACATAGTATACTTCAATAAATGTTACAACATTAACTTAATATAACTAACAATACATGTTAGTTAATACAATGATCAAAATAACTTCATCATTATAACATGAGTAGGGTTACCTAAACCAACAGAGAGTTTGAGTGGCCTTGATGAAGGAGATTAGAGAATTTATACACAAAGACTACTTCATTTATTAAATTTTCCATGCTGCCAGAAGTACTGTCTTCTAGCTTTCTAAGCTTACAATCTTTCCTTAGTGGCCCCCTCTCTCCACAGTTTACATATAGCTGCCAAAACTGAGGTTTCTAAAGCTCACTTTCATTAAGTCACTTCTCTGCTTTAGAACCTGTACAATCTATTTACAGATTATCATATTAAAGTCTAGATTCCTTCGCCTGACTTCTGAAGGCCTTTGAAAACCCAGGAGTTTCTTTGCACAGCTTTATCTCTCAGTCTACTTTAGCCTCTTCTTCACTGGGCAGATTGCTGTCTTCTATCCTCCTTTCAAAACATGTCCATCCCTGGTGCTTTCCTGCCTTTTTTCTGCAGGCACTGATCACCCTTTTCACTTGTTATTTTCCACCCTTCTCTTTCTCATGCCTAAACATCATTTGCTGTCCATTTACACTTATAAGGCATTTACTTGAACATTTACAAACCTGTCCTGCATGGAACATGCTGCTCTGGCTGTTAGGGATTCAGGATCAACAGGAAATAAAGGAACATTCCTGACTGCTCCAATTATTAGAGCTCTCCTTTCTCTAAACTTTCAGTAAACTTGCAATGAAGTTTTAGCACTTGTTTTCACATCGTTTTATCTATATTAGTTCTGTTTCATGCCTTCATTCAATAAATATTTCTCATGCAATTACTCTTTACTAGGCAGTCTGTTAATGATACAGTGGTAAACAAGACAGACATAGTTCCTCACTGAAATAAGTCTGGTAGAAAGAAGGGCACCAGAGTGGCTCAGTCGGTTGAGCATCTGCCTTTGGATCAGGTCATGATCCCAGGGTCCTGGCATTGAGCCCTGCATCAGGCTCCCTGCTCAGCAGAGACCCTGCTTCTCTCTCTCCCTCTGCCAGCTGCTCTGCCTACTTGTGCTCTCTGTCAAACAAATAAATAAATAAATAAAATCTTAAAAAAAAAAAAAAAAAGAAGAAGTCTGGTAGAGAAAACAGACACTAAAGAAGGAAGTACAAACATAATGAACACTACACACACAGTATGTGTAGAATTCTAGAGATGTTTAAAACGGGAGAGTCATCCCCACTGGGAGTTAACTAAAAGCTTATCTGTCATCTAAGCTGACACCTGAAAAATGAGTGAGAATTAGGCAGGTAATGAACAGGGAAAGTGTACATCAATAAGGAAATAGCTTTTGCAAAGGCTTTAGAGCAAAAGAGAACACAGTCTAAAAAATAAGGAAGACTATGGGAATCAACAAAGAAAAGTAAATAAAAGCAAAAATAGAATATTATCATGAGTAAATGATATATAAGAAATTATTTTTTTCAGCTACAAAGTGAAGAATTATTACCAACACAATTCAAATATCCAAGACTGAGAGAGAAACACTGAACTGAGTTGAAATAAACAAACATAAAATATGAGTTGAAACAAAAATTGAATTAGAAGGGAAGTCATTCTGCTAAATCGAGTAAGGAAAATAAATAATATATAGTTAGTAAACTTTATTGAAAATGAAATATAATAAACAATAAGAAATAGTTACTGTTTTTGAAAAAAGATCTGAACCTGCACACCATAAACCTAGGAGGCAGATAAAGACAGGTAATAAGGGCGCCTGGGTGGCTCAGTGGGTTAAAGCCTCTGCCTTCGGCTCAGGTCATGATCTCAGGGTCCTAGGATCAAGCCCCACATCGGGCTCTCTGCTCAGCAGGGAGCCTGCTTCCCTTCCTCTCTCTCTCTGCCTACCTCTGCCTACTTGTGATCTGTGTCAAATAAATAAATAAAATCTTAAAAAAAAAAAAAGACAGGTAATATAAATGGCAGTTGTCATAAATGTCCTAGGTCAATACTGAAATAACTATGGATTTCAGCCTCATGGCTTTTTACAGATATACTTTTATAAACAGATCCAATGTCCAAGCACCATACTGCAAACACCAAGGATAGCCATGTATATTACCTGCTTGAAGAAGACATCTGATTATCTTACTTCTGGACAATAGGCTCCCAGAAGGCAGGCATCATGTTCTTAACTCATCTTTGTATTTCATATCACAGAGTATATTTAATAAATGTTTGTGAAACAAACAAAAAAACCTTCAAATTTGAGAAATTAACGTGTTTTCAAAGCATATCTCTTTTAAGACTACAGCATGGGGTGCCTGGGTGGCTCAGTGGGTTAAGCCTCTGCCTTTGGCTCCAGGGTCCTGGGTTAGAGCCCCAGGTCAGACTTGGGTCATGATCCTGGAATCCCGGGATCGAGTCCCGCATTGGGCTCCCAGCTCCATGGGGAGTCTGCTTCTCCCTCTAACCTCCCCTCTCATGTTCTCTCTCACTCTCTCTCTCTCTGAAATAAATAAATAAAATCTTAAAAAAAATTTTTTTTCTTTTAAGCCATATGATTACTGTTGGACATTTTACAACCGACTTTAAGAAACTTTCAAATTTAAGCAAGACTTTTTTCTTGCCGTTTACAACAATGTGGATGGAACTAGAGGGTGTTATAGCAAGTGAAATAAATTAATCAGAGAAAGACAATTATCATATGATCTCACTGATACGTGGATTTAAGAAATGAAACAGAGAAGGGTGCCCAGGTGGCTCAGTAGGTTAAGCCTCTGCCTTCGGCTCAGGTCATGATTTCGGGGTCCTGGAATTGAGCCCCGCATTGGGCTCTCTGCTCAGCAGGGAGCCTGCTTCCCTCTCTCTCTCTCTCTGCCTGCCTCTCTGCCTACTTGTGATCTCTCTGTCAAATAAATAAATAAAATCTTTTTTTTAATAAATAAATAAAATCTTAAAAAAAAAAGAAATGAAACAGGATCAAAGGGGAGGGGGGGAAAAATAAAACAAGATAAAATCAGTGAGGGACACAAATCATTAAGAGACTCTTAATCTTAGGAAACAAACTGAGGGTTGCTAAAGGGATGGGGGTTGGAAGGATGGACATTAAGGAGGGCAGGAGATGTAATGAGCAATGGGTATTATATGAGACTGATGAATCACTGAACTCCACCTCTGAAACTAGTAATATATTATATGTTAATTAATAGAATTTCAATTTTAAAAAAAGGAAAGAAAAAAGAACTACTGACTTTCCACGGAATCTGCATTTTAATAGGCTCAAAACCTGCAGCTAAAGCCAGCCACTCTGATCAACTAAAGAATCTTATGCAGCAACCAAAGAGAAATTCAGAAAGCTGAGAATTCCCAGGACAAAAAGGGTGGAGGACTTTGGCTTCAAATTCCTTGCTTCTAATAACTGCATTCTTTTCACAATATTTTTGTGGAAAAAAAAAAAAGAGGAAAGAAAGACTTCACAGGGCACATCAGCAAAGAACACTGTTTACATAATTCTGTAATGTGTGTATAGAATGCATTATAGTTACAAAATGGAACCTTTCATTAATTCAAATGCAACCATTTATTTGCTTTTGAAATCTTACTTAAAATTCATTTTGGGAGTTAATGCTTAAATGTTAAGTATTGTCAAAAATAATATATATTCACAGTAAGAGGTAAAAATGAAAAGATCCCACCACTAGTGTTATAAAGTTAATTTTATACCTTAGTCAAAATGCAAATCTGTCACGGATTACCATGGTATCAAAAGCACAATCAATGACACAACTAATGACTAAATAAATCACAAACCTAACATCTTGATTTTCTGTCATGAAATTCCTCATCACTGATCTAAGTCACATAGGATTATGAACTGACTTCACTATCAGTTAAAAAATGAAATTTATATGTACTCATATATTTTTCATTTTCATTTGTGTATTTAACAACGAAAAATATACCTTGGTGATAAATCTTACCTCATTGTATCTGTTGCTGGGAATTTTGATACTGGTTTTCCGAACTTCCATATCAACCACCAAACCTTGAACTACTGGCAATGTATACTGGTAATTTCTGAAGTCCTGGGAAAAAGCAGATTGAAATGGAATAAAGCATTCACCAATGATTCGATTTATAGTAATAAAAGCAGCACAAGCTGAAAGAATGTGAAAATTAGAAGATATTATTAATTTAAATAATAAGGAAATGTATAACGAAAACCCTAATGTGTATATTCCAGCCCTCTAATTAGATTATAAATTCTCATAAAGAAGTAGACTTGTCTCATATACACCTTATGCACAATATTAAACAAATATCTGAATACTTCTTCAGTTAACACTGTCTCCTCCCTCTAGAGTAAGCTCCAAGAGGTAGGGACTCTCACTTGTTTTCTTCTTACTATATCCCAAATGCCTGGAATAGCCTAGGCACTCAATGACTATTTGTAGGTAAAACATATGCACATGCACACACCACATCAGTGTGGCTGAAGCAAAGTGAGCAAGAGTGGTAGGAATTCTGGTCACGGTGACAGCACAAAGCTAGATTTCACAGAGTTTTGTAGGCCACCATAAGGACCTTTGCCTTTATTGTGAGAAGGTTTTTGACCTATTTTAATAGATCTCTCTTACTTCTCTGTAGAATAGCCAGTAATGGAACAAGGATAGAAGAAAGGAGATCAGATAAAAATACAAAAATAATTCAGGTAAGAGACAATGATAACTTGGACCAAAGTGTTAATAGTTCAAAAGGTGGTGAGAAGTTATCAGATTCTAGATATATTTTGAAGAGGTAACTGACAATATCTGTCACTGGATTGAATGTGGAATGTGGAAAAAAGAGAAGAATCAAAGATGATTCTGAATTAAATGGATGACGCAACTGTAAGACTGTTCTTCCATTTACTGAGAGGTAGAACATGATGGGAAGGGGAAAGTGGCAAGTCAGAAGTCTGCAGGAGAACCAAGAAAGAAAGGTGTCCTAGAAGCTAAGAAAAGAAAATATATAGGTATTGATAAGTTGTTGGATGGAATGGTGTGAAAATTGTCTTCTGACTGCTTGTATTAATTCAGGGAAATTGGGGCTGAGTCATCAGCTGAAAGTGAGAAAAGAAGAAGAGGCACTGGAAATTTGAGAAAACATGAGAATAGGAATGTGTTATGGACCAGGAAAAATTGCCAGGTCTGAGAGCTTCTTTAATGGCATCAGTCATGAATCTAAAGTGAGACCAGTGAATGGACTACTCTTTTTGTCTTCATCCACATTCGGGCTTGGACAAGTTATCAATGAAGGATGAAGTAGATCCATGCAGGTATGGTCAATTCACTTTTTTAAGATTTTATTTATTTATTTTAGAGAAAAAGTGTGACTGGGGGGAGAAGGGAGGGGAGAGAATCTCTGCATGGCACCCCATTGGGGGCTTGATCTTAGGACCCTGAGATCATGACCTGAGCTGAAATTAAGAGTTAGTTGCTTGACTGAGCCACCCAAGTGCCCCAACTGACTTTTGATAAAGGGTGTGAAGGCAGGTAAATGAAGAAAGGATAGTCTTTTCTTTTTTTTTTTTTTTTTTTTTTTTTTAAAGATTTTATTTATTTGACAGACAAAGATCACAAGTAGGTAGAGAAGCAGGTAGAGAGAGAGGAGGAAGCAGGCTCCCTGCTGAGCAGAGAGCCCAATGCGGGGCTCGATCCCAGGACCCTGGGATCATGACCCGAGCTGAAGGCAGAGGCTTTAACCCACTGAGCCACCCAGGCGCCCCAGGATAGTCTTTTCAACAAACGGTACTGGACCAAAAAAAAAGAAGAGTTTCTAACAATGCCTCACAATCATGAACAAAAATTAACTAAAAATGGACCATAGACTTAAATATAAAACATAAAAATAAAACTATAAGCCTTCTACAAAGAAACATGAGAGAAAATATGTGTGATGTCATTCTGGTCAATAAGTTCTTAGATATCATATAAAAAGCATGCTCCATAAAAACATTAAGAAATTAAACATTAGGAGTGCCTGGGTGGCTCAGTCGGTTTAGTGTCTGCCTTGGGCTTAGGTCACAATCCTGGGGTCCTGGGATGGAGCCCTGAATCAGGCTCTCTGCTCAGCAGGCAGCCTGTTTCTCCCTCTCCCTCTGCTCTTCACCCCTGCTTTTGCAACTCTCTCTCAAATAAATAAAATCTATTAAAAATTTAAAAAAAAAGAAACTGAACTTAAACAAAGTTAAAAACTTTTATTCTGTGAAAGACACTGTTAAGAGAATAAAAAGATAAACCATAGGCTGGGAGAAAATATACAAATGATAAATATCTACCAAAGGACTTATATTCAGAATACATGAAAAACTCTCAAAACTCAACAACCAAATAACAATTATATTTTCTAACTAGGCAAAAATCCAAAGATTCACTAAATAAGACATAAGGAGGGCAAATTAGCACATGAAAAAAATGCTCTGAATCATTCATCATAAGAAGAATACAAATTAAAATCACAAAAATTAAGACCACTAGGGGCACCTGGGTACCTTAGTCATTAAGCATCCGACTTGGGCTCAGGTCCTGATCCCAGGGTCCTGAATCAAGCTCTGGCTCAAGCCCTGCTCAGTGGGGAGCCTGCTTGTGTTCCCTCTCTCATTCCCCCTGCTTGTGTTCCCTCTCTCACTGTGTCTCCCTCTGTCAAATAAATAAATAAAATCGTTAAAAAAAAAATAAGACCATTAAACTCCTATTGGAACAGCAAAAATTAAAAACAAAAAAAGAGAAATAACAAGTGCTGGCAAAAAAAAAAGAATTCCCGTATATTCCTTGTAAATGCAAATTACATGTTGGAAAAGAGTTTCACAGTTCTATATAACACTAAATGTACAATATGGCTCAACTATCCTATTCTAGGTATTTACCCAAGAGAAAGGAAAACTAATGCTCACTCAAAATTTCATACATGAATGTTTGCAGCAGCTTTATTCATAACCAAAAACGAGAAACAATCCACAGATCCATAAACAGGTAAATGGATAAACTGTGGTTCTCACATACAACTGAATACTACAAAGCAATAAAGATGAATGAACTGGGCGCCTGGGTGGCTCAGTGGGTTGAAGCCTCTGCCTTCAGCTCAGGTCACGATCCCGGAGTCCTGGGATCGAGCCCCACATCGGGCTCTCTGCTCATCGGGGAGCCTACTTCCTTCTCTCTCTCTCTCTCTACCTACTTGTGATCTCTGTCTGTCAAATAAATAAATAAAATCTTAAAAAAAAAAAAAAAGATGAATGAACTATTGATATGGAAGGTTACCAGAATATGCCACCCAAAAATATGTCTCCTTTAATCACTCTTTGGCCAGTCTAATTTATAGGGCCTCAGCCAGAGAACCAAATATAGGCAGAGGAAAAGATTATTTCCTTCCCAACAACATACATAACACAGATGAATCTCAAATGCATTATGATAAGTAAAATAAGGCAGACTGAAAAGGCTACATACTATATAATTCCAATTATATGACAGTCTACAAAAGCTAAAACTATAGGGACAGAGAATCAATGAGGTGCACCAGCAAATTTTCTGGAGTGACAGAACTGTTCTATATCTTAACTGCAACAGTGGTGGTAACATAATTCTTTACATTTGTCAAAACTTTGATGGGGCGCCTGGGTGGCTCAGTGGGTTAAAGCCTCTGCCTTTGGCTCAGGTCATGATCTCAGGGCCCTGGGATCAAGCCCTGCACTGGGCTCTCTGCTCAGCAGGGAGCCTGCTTCCTCCTCTCTCTCTGCCTGCCTCTCTGCCTACTTGTGATTTCTGCCTGTCAAATAAATAAATAAAATCTTAAAAAAAAAAAAAAGCTTTGAGAAGTATACTCTAGAAAAGGTGAATTTAACTGTACATAAATGAAAATGAATTTTTTTTAAGAAAGATAAATTTAACTAGGGTTTACATTTTGCTGGGCCACCACAACAAAGGGTAAGAGAAAGAAAGAGAGAGAGAGAGAGAAACCAGAATTACATTTAAAAAAAAAAAAAGTGATTTTAATGATAAAACCGTGGAATCTTAAGATAGGAAGAGGGAAGGGCAAGGGGAGTGAGAGACAATGGAAAAGTGTTAGAATCAACAGATTGTAAGTTTTAGTAAGCTAGAGACAGAGAAGAGGGTTTAAAGGGTTTTAAAACAAGCCTCCTCCAAATGTGCCACTTTGAACTGCAGGCAATTGAGACCCTGTGGGCTCAAGAGAAACTTCTGCTCTTGTTTAAACTACCTGAGGGGCTTTCTCAGAATTAGAGTTATTACCAGAGATAAATTCTATCTGAGACCCATCTGTATGGTAGGGCAAACATCTAATTAATTACCAAACATTTGTTCTTAATTTTATTGCCTTGTGAACTGCCCTCCTCCCTTTGGAAGCCCCAAGCCCCTATCCCATTCCTTAGCTCAGGATGGCATATATAACTCATTTTACCTTTCTGTTTTTGAACCCTCCTGTATGTGAGGTTCTCATATATACAAAGTTAAATTCAATTTTCTCCTGTAATCTGTCTCATGTCAATTTAATTCTTAGACCAGCTGGAAGTATCCTTGAAAGAGAAAAAATTTTCCTCCTTAACAGTGGTGATGGAGAGCAAGATATTTCAGGAGATAACCCACTAAAAGTTTATATAAGTGGATTGATATAGGCCATAAAACTAGATTATTAGTTTATGCTACTAGATTACAGGATAAACATCTTCTTTTCATTCTAAAGCAGGTTATAATCAGCAAGAAAATACCTTGTCAAAAATGTGACTAAAAACTAAAGTTGCCAGGGAGTGATAAAGCGATGGGGACTGGAGTAGAAGGAGGGAGAGAGGGAGACAGAGAGAGAGAGAGAGAAAGAGATCCTGTAGATTTAAAATATAATTTCAAAATTTCTACTTCTGGGGGTGCCTGACTGGCTCAGTTGGTGGGACATGCAACTCTTGATCTCAGGGTCATGAGTTGGGAGTCCAACATTGGTTGAAGAGATTACTTAAGAAAATAAATAGGGACGCCTGGGTGGCTCAGTCGGTTAAGCGGCTGCCTTCGGCTCAGGTCATGATCCCAGTGTCCTGGGATCGAGTCCCACATAGGGCCCCTTGCTCAGCAGGGAGCCTGCTTCTCCCTCTGCCTCTGCCTGCCACTCTGTCTGCCTGTGCTCGCTCCTGCCCTCTCTGACAAATAAATAAATAAAATCTTTAATAAATAAATAAATAAAATAAAATGTCCACTTTTGGCCAAAATGGAGAGAAGAGGCCTGGATTTACTCTCCTGCCTAAAAAAAAAAATAAATAAAAACTGAACAGAACACATGAAACAATGATTTTAAAGACACTGAATCTCAGGCAACAAAGGACAGTGATTCCTGAGAGGCAGGAAACAAACAAGATGAGCTCTATGAGTATCCAGGTTATGCCTCCAAAACAGTTTCCAAGCTCAGGTGTAAGAAAGGGGAACCCAGGGAGAGGCTGGCAGATTTCCTGAGTTGAGGAGACAAAACTGAGAATCCAAAAACTCACAGTGGCTAGAGTTCACAGGATAGAGTATCAGAGAGGAGAACACTGCAGAGAAGAGCTCCAAAGATTTGCAGATGGTCTCACTCCAGAATTCAGCAGAATTCTGATCAGTGAATGTGTGTGAGAAAAGGTTTTTTGTTTTTTGTTTTTTTTGTGAGAAAACTTCTTAAGGCCAGTGCAGAAACTACCTGAAATGATTACTGGGAACATTATCTGTTATACAGGTCTGGGAATAGTGCCTAGTCCTAAAAACCAGAGCAGAAAACCTCATATTCAATGGGCATTAGGTTAGAATATTCTAACATGACAAAGAATCTGGCTGGCCTTTGCTCTGGTTCCTGAGAGGTAGCCTCCAAACCCCTGAATTTCCTGAGTGATAAGAATGTCTTCATTATTCAATGGTGGATACCTGATAGTCTATGTTAACTTAGCAACTCACAGTGGGTCCTCAGATAGTTTATGTGAACAAGATAATTCAGGATGGGGGCTGGCCATCCCAGAAAGATCGACCATGTGATCAGAGGATGGGGCCTTGAGACACATGATACCAGGGGGGCTAGAGACTGAGTTCAATCACATGGCCAATGACTCAATCAGTCATGCCTATGTAAGGAAACTCCAATTAAAAACTCAGGACACAGGGGTGCCTGGGTGGCTCAGTGGGTTAAGCCTCTGCCTTCGGCTCAGGTCATGATCTCAGGGTCCTGGGATCGAGCTTCACATCAGGCTCTCTGCTTCCTCCTCTCTCTCTCCCTGCTGCTCTGCCTACTTGTGATTTCTCTCTGTCAAATAAATAAATAAAAATCTTAAAAAAAAAAACAAAAAAAACCCCTCAGGACACAAAGTACAGGTGGTTACTCTGTGCATTTTATATATCAATGTATCAGCAGGGTGACATGTCCCAGAGGACACAGAGGCTTCTTGTGTGGGTTTCTCCCAGACCTTGTACTATGGGTCTCTTCTTTTGACTGGCCTTGATTTGTTTTTACTTTATTATAATAAAACTGTAATTATAAGTATTGTATACCATGCTGAGTTCTGTGAATCAGTCCAGTGAATTATCAAAACTGAGAGGGCAGTGGGAATGGTAACATTTGTATCCAGTTAGTCAGAAGTATGGGTAACCTGGGAACCCCTAAACTTGAAGCTGGTGCCTAAAGTAACAACAGTCTTGTGGGGCACCTGGGTGGCTCAGTCGTTAAGCATCTGCCTTCGGCTCAGGTTGTGATCCCAGAGTCCTAGGATCAAGCCCTGCATCAGGCTCTCTGCTCAGTGTGGAGTCTGCTCAGTGTGGAGAGTCTGACGTGGGGCTCAATCCCAGGACCCTGAGATCATGACCTGAGCCAAAGGCAGAGGCTCAACCCACTGAGCCACCTAGGCACACCCACCTTAAAAATCTTAAAAGCAAGACTGAAAGGATCAAAGTATTTCTAGGTAAATTAACTGCCTTACTTGTAACAGAACTCAAGAATATTTACAGAATACGGGACGCCTGGGTGGCTCAGTTGGTTGAGCAGCTGCCTTCGGCTCAGGTCATGATCCCAGCGTCCTGGGATCAAGTCCCACATCGGGCTCCTTGCTCGGCAGGGAGCCTGCTTCTCCCTCTGCCTCTGCCTGCCTCTCTGTCTGCCTGTGCTCACGCTCCCTCTCTCTCTCTAACTAATAAATAAATAAAGTCTAAAAAAAAAAATTAAAAAAAAAAAAAGAATATTTACAGAATACAAAAATACCCAGCACCCAGTGTGAAAAATCATATTTGGCATCCAATAAAAAATTTAAAAATACCAAGCATGTAAAGAAGCAGGAAAATGCAACTCAAAGTAAGGGGGTAATTAATCAATGGAAACTGAACTAGAACTGATAGAGATCTTAGAATTACCAAACAAGGACATTATAATAGTTCCTATGATCACATTCCAGATGTTTAAAAAATTAAGTACAGGCATACAGGATATAGAAAAGACTTAAGTCAAACTTCTAGAGATGAAAATTATAATGAGTGAGATCACCTCCTTCCCTCCCCAAAAATGGAACTGATAGCTTTAACAATACAAAATAAAAGATTCTTGAACTTGAAGACACAACAGTAAAAACCATTCAAAATGAAACACAAGGAGGGATGGGGTGCCTGGGTGGCTCAGTGGGTTAAAGCCTCTGCCTTCAGCTTGGGTTATGATCTCAGGGTCCTGGGATCGAGCCCCGCATCAGGCTCTCTGCTCAGCAGGAAGCCTGCTTCCCTCTCTCTTTCTGCCTGCTTGTGATCTCTGTCTGCCAAATACATAAAAAAATTTATTAAAAAAAAAAAAAGAAGAAGAAAGAAACACGAGGGGAAAAAAAAGACAGAAAAATTAAAAAAAAAAAAAAAGGGAGCATTAGTGAGCTGTGAACAATTTCAAGCAGCCTAATATGTCTATAACATTAGAGTCCCTGAAGGAGAACAGAAGGTAAACAGCAAATGTTGTTTGGTGAAAACTATAAACTCACAAAAACTAAGAAGCTCAACAAACCCCAACCACAAGAATCACACTCAAAAAAACCGTAAAAAGGTACATAATCATATTGTTTAAAACCGGTGATAAAAAAAAAAAACAAACCTTAAAGCACACAGAGAAAGAAAAAATATTACACAGACAGGAACAAAGAGGGAACATAGACTCCTCGTCTGAAACAATGCAAACCAGAAAATAGTAAAGTGATTACTATTCATCTTGAAAATACTTAAAGAATAAAACTGCCAACCTAGAATTCTATACCCAGCAAAAATATTTTTCAGGGGCGCCTGGGTGGCTCAGTGGGTTAAAGCCGCTGCCTTCGGCTCGGGTCATGATCCCAGGGTCCTGGGATCGAGACCTGCATCGGGCTCTCTGCTCAGCAGGGAGCCTGCTTCCTCCTCTCTCTGCCTCTCTGCCTACTTGTGATCTCTGTCTATCAAATAAATAAATAAAATCTTTAAAAAAAAAATGTTTTTCAAATATGAAGGTAAAACAAAGATATTGTTAGAAATACAAATGCCAAACAAGTTTTTCTTTTTCTTCTTTTTAAGATTTTATTTAATTAATTAATTTATTTATTTATTAAAGATTTTATTTATTTATTTGAGAGAGAGAGACAGAGTGAGACAGCATGAGAGGGGAGGTCAGAAGGAGAAGCAGACTCCCCATGGAGCTGGGAGCCTGATGTGGGACTCAATCCCAGTACTCCGGGATCGTGACCTGAGCTGAAGGCAGTTGTTTAACCAACTGAGCCACCCAGGCGCTCAAGATTTTATTTATTTGACACAGTGAAATCTCAAGTAGGCAGAGAAGCAGGCGGAGAGAGAGGGAGAAGCAGGTTCCCCGCCGAGCAGAGAGCCTGATTCAGGGCTCGATCCCAGGACCTTGAGATCAGGACCTGAGCTAAAGGCAGAGACTTAACCCACTGAGCCACCCAGGCGCCCCGCCAAACAAGTTTCTTACCAGAAGACCGACATAACAAGAAATGTTAGGAAATCTTTCAGGCAGAAGGAAAACGACACCAGATGGAAATACAGATTTACACAAAGGAATGAAGATCACTGAAAATGGCAACTACACAGGTAAAGTTACGAGTGTTTTTCTTATTACTGAAATCTCTTTAAAACATAATAAAAACTATAACAATAAGTGCAAGACAGAGTAAAGAAATAAATCCATTCCCCAAAAAGCAACTAAAAAGCTGGGTAAATAGTTTTTTTAAAAACAATCATTATGATGCTCTGGAATCAGTATGATGCTGAGCTGTGTTTATTCATGAAAGTTACTGAACTTCAAGCAAGCATAGTAGAGCTGAGTCTGTGAGCAGCTCAGTTAGCTTGAGGTTGTTAGCCTATCTGGGGAAAGTAACAAGCAGGCAGACTAGCCAGAGATTTAACAAAGGTTCTGGGAAGTGAGAAAACCATAGCAAGCTTCATAAACTCTCCAAATACCCAGGATTGACCTTAGTCTGTGCACACGTACAGCAAAGGCCTTAGTGAGCCCAAGCCAAACAATATCCTTGGCCAAAACAGTCAGAGCCTATGCATGTGCAAAGGTACATGGGAGAGCCCAGGGGAAAGGAAAAGAATAAAGTTTGAATCCCAACCTAAACACAAATCCATCAGAAAAGAATGAATACCTTATTTGCTTAAGGTATCTGAATAAATCTCTGAGCAATCCTGGGCTAAACAATAAGCTATAGAGACAAAGGGGACACTGATATGATAGGATACGCTTAAAATAAAAACAAGACAGAATACTAGGTGCTTTAATTATACATTAACTCTAGGCCTCAAAATAATCCTGCAAGGCAACTTCGATAGTAAGTGTATAATGAAGGGCTGAAATCCTATACTATTTCCACTCCAAAGCACCATATAGTTTCCAAAAAATGTATATGTTGTTCTTTTCCTACAGCATAAATTTCCACTTGCCTGAAGCAGCAGGGGTATGGCTATTAACAAAAAATGAAATCCCTCTCTTCCTTCTATACAAACCCCAGTAAGAAAGAAGGAAATAAAAATCTCCAACTTACTGCAAGAAGATTCATGATGGTATGCCCCGTCTCTCCAAACAATGGCTTCCGAAATCTGACACTGAAGAGTGGGCATGGATAAACTATGGAAATGAGAAATAATGAGACTAAGTCTGACAGCTTAATATTTTGGTAAAAGAGAGACATCATGGTTCATAAAGTTCTCAAAATATAAATGTAATAGCTGTTTTAGAACATATGAAATTTAGGGGTCAAAAGTATTTAGCATGGTAGCATCAAAGATAAATTCTGAGCCTTCTACAAACCATACCAGAGTAAGTCTTTTGATGACCAGAATAAGCCTTTTGATGCAGCTGCCTTAAAAATGAATTATGAAGTCTTAGAAAGCACTTTTCTTCAAACTGGATTAATATGATCTGGGGAAACAAATCTCTCCTAATTCTTCTGTGTTCATTCTTATATACATCCCAACCAGGACCTCCTTAGAACAGTCAAACATGAGGTGACCTATTACTTGGCTTACTCTTTGAATGTTAGGGAGTGAACTGCCTGTACAAGACAGGAAGATAACATGTTTCCTCTGCATACAATCCTTTCCTTTCCCTACTTCATTTAGCTGATTCATATGCCTCTTTCACAATTCAGTCCAGAGGTAAATTGGTCCAAGAAATGTTTCTTATCCAACTCCTTCATTCTTGGTGAAGCTAGAGTCCATCTCGGAACTCCAAGAGAACTTTGTTAACTTTGAACATGTGTTTTAACACAATATACTATTGTGACTTCTGTATGTTTTTTTTTTTTTTGAATTTTTGAATTTCTTTTCAGTGTACCAGAATTCATTGTTTATGCACCACATCCAGTGCTCCATGCCCTCCATAATACCCACCACCAGGCTGACCCAACTTCCCACCCCCCCAAAACCCTCAGATTGTTTTTCAGAGTCCATAGTCTCTCATGGTTCATCTCCCCCTCCAATTTCCCTCAACTCCCTTCTCCTCTCCATCTCCCCATGTCCTCTGTGTTATTTCTTAGGCTCCACAAATAAGTGAAACCATATGATAATTGACTCTCTCTGCTTGACTTATTTCACTCAGCATAATCTCTTCCAGTCCCGTCTATGTTGATACAAAAGTTGGGTATTCATCCTTTCTGATGGAGGCATAATACTCCATAGTATATATGGACCACAGATTCCTTATCCATTCCTTATCCAAAAAATGGATAAGGAAGATGAAGGGCATCTTGGTTCTTTCCACAGTTTGGTGACCATGGCCATTGCTGTTATGAACATTGGGGTACAGATGGCCCTTCTTTTCACTACATCTGTATCTTTGGGGTAAATACCCAGTAGTGCAATTGCAGGGTCATAGGGAAGCTCTATTTTTAATTTCTTAAGGAATTTCCACACTGTTCTCCAAATTGGCTGTACCAGCTTGCATTCCCACCAACAATGTAAGAGGATTCCCCTTTCTCCACATCCTCTCCAGCACACATTGTTTCCTGTCTTATTAATTTTGGCCATTCTAACTGGTGTAAGGTGGTATCTCATTTGTATGTCTTCCTTACAAAGGTTTCTAAGAACCTGTAACCATGTCTTAACTATTTCTAAATTTCCAGGATTTGTTACAAATGGTAGGCCTTTATAAAATTCTTACTGAATGAATAAGTGAAAGAATGAAGCTGACTTGCTGAAAGCATATACTATTTTATGATTCATAAAATAGGTTCTCATTATTTCATTTGATCCTCTTAACAATCTTACATAACGTAAAAGGCAAGTATTATTTTTTCCAGTTCAGAAGAAACTGACAGATTAAGTGACTTGCCCAAAGGTAGAGAGCTAGTAAGTCACAGAGTTAAGGACCTTGTTCAAATGGTCCAATTCCTAGAGCACAGCAATTCTGATCAAGTAAAAATATAGTTTAAAATAAAGCTTACATTTAAACCTTAATGTCTTAAAAGAAACCTCGTAACTTGTTGTATGACTTCCACCATGGGCAAGGAAGCTCTTCTACTGCTCACTTTACCAAATTAAAGTGATTGCTATACCACTAGTTTCCAGTACCTGTTATGTTATGTAAGATATACTTTGTCATAACTATTTTCCAACAAAATAGAAAAAAAAAATGTTCACTACAGATACTGTAAAAAGTTACTTGTTAAATCCAATACATTTTTTCTGAAGATGAACTTAAGTTTATAAGGTATTAAATAATCACTAACTTCCTAATTTGAGATTTTTAGTCCTTACCATTAAAGCTAAAATAAGTAAAGGCAATGGCCAAATTTAGCTTAGCTATTTCAAAAGACTTCTGCTGGACTGTGTCACTGGGGGGTAGGGGTCTGATTATCTCAGGCCTTTACTTAGCCATCACATTTTGGTTATATAGCATAGAAGAAGCTATTTTACTACTTACGTCGATATTCAGCTCCAAGTCTTAACATTAGTCGGATGGGAAACACTTTAGCCCAAGGAGTTTCCCATTTCTGGATGAGAATCCCAAACAAGTAAGGTGGGGTTGGGAGTACTAGGTCTTGCAGTGACTGGTAGGTAGATGTCACATATAAGAATCCACCATGTTCTTTACTGCCAAGGAAACTCTGACTGAAGAAGGAATGTCCCAAGTTGCCCACAACATTTCCTAAAACGAAAAGTTCATTAATTAATTATTCTATCAATAAATCAATCATATTCTTAGTAATCATTATTATTTAACACTGGGCCAGACATAGCCAAACACTAATTCCCAAACTTTCATTATGAAAGACATGTTTATAAAGTTGTTTTTTTAATGAAGGTATTTATTAAATGAAAATTTGTTTTCCAATGTTATCAGGGCCTCTGGTGAGCATGAAATAGCTTGTGTTATCACGCTGTAGAAGTCTACCTAGCCAAAAGCCAAAAATATTGATGCCTTCCTTAGACTGGACAGTTCTAGTGTCTAAATTAGAAGTCTCAGGGTAAAAGTACTGCCCCAAAAGTCATTTTAAAAAATGTTACTACTAGGTACCTATTCTCGCAGAGCTTACAATCTCATTGGGTGAATAAAGTCAACTCATGAACATAACAAATTAAGAGTAAGTGCAGTTATGTATGAGATATTGAGGGAAGAAAATTTATGCAGAAGGTAGTAGCATAGGATTTGTGAGTGAGACAAATACGAGTGAGACAAATATGAATCATAATGTAGTGTTTACTTAAATTCATATTAGTTTTTCTCTTCTAGCCGCAAAAGCTCTTGATTAAGCACTTTCTTTTTTTTTATCTTTTTTTTTTAAAGATTTCATTTATTAGTTGGAGAGAGAGAGAGAGAGAGAGAGAGAGCACAGGCAGACAGAGAGGCAGGCAGAGGCAGAGGGAGAAGCTGGCTCCCTGCTGAGCAAGGAGCCCGAAGTGGGACTCCATCCCAGGACACTGGGATCATGACCTGAGCCGAAGGCAGCTGCTTAACCAACTGAGCCACCCAGGTGTCCCGATTAAGCACTTTCTAACTCAATTTTTTTTACATGAAACAGTGACAAATCAGCCTTTCATTAAGAAGACATTTTTCTCAGTTTAGAATTACAAAAGAACTTCCCAACAGGAGCTGTCTCGTAACAGTAGATAAGTTCTGATATTTCTGAAAGCAGTAACAGCAAATGCAGAAATCCTCATCAGCAAACTTAACAATTACTTTCCTAGAAAACTAGAGTCTGTTCACAGAATGGTTCAATGATGGCTCACTGATTCCTTGAGGGAAGTAGGAAGCTATGCTGATAGTAGGGTCCACAAGTGAAGGAAACAACTACCCACAAAACTCAAGAGAAGCTTTGTGGCTGAGAGCCATGTTCACCTGAACGTCATCATCTGCCAAAGACATTTACGGGCAGTACTCTTGCCCCAGGATTAACCAAATCTGACTGCACATTTTGAGCTGCTGGGCCAGATCTATAAAAACAAAAAAAAAAAAATCCCCATATCCAGGAAGCAGTATGGCATTTTGGGAAAAAAGAAAAAAAATCACAGATTGTGGAGTCATAGAGGTATGGGTTTGAATACTAGTTCAATCACTATTATGTGATTTGGGGACAAGTAATAGCTATGTAAAATGGGGAAAATTACAAATTTTAGAACTGCTGTGAAGAATAAATGATAGAATTTCTCCAAAATGCCTAACAGCACATGGCACACAATGTGTTCTCATAAACTTGCAGCTATTATTGTTATAATTTACATATATATATAATGATCAGCCAAGTATTATAGTATTTTCTTTGCTTTATCAAAGATTTTAAAGTCAGAGTTGTATAAATTTTCATCTTTTAACCTGGGGGGAGGAGAAGAATGGGAGGCAAAAGAGATGAAAGATATTTTTTCCATCCATAATGTACAGTACACAGTATCATTCCTCTAAGTTCTAATGAGAGCACAATGTTTATGTTTCTTAAGATTGGCCTAGTGTATACAACTCAAAGGTGAAAACTATGTTGGCTTGGTACTCAACACATTCATTCATCATCCCTTTGGGGATTTCCCTATTAGAGACTGGATTATGTATGGATAATCTATTACTGGTTATTTTTCCAGATATTACCTTTTTGCTTCTACCACCTAACAACCTCCTCCTCCCTGTCTCAATCACACTCAGATTCCTCACTATGTCCCTTTATATTATAAAATATATGTTATCCTGTAAGCATCTATTTCTTTAAAAAAATTTTTTTAAGGTAAGTCTCTATCAATCCTAATGAGTGATTTAGTTTAGATTGTTATGTACCACCTCATCTATAAACAAGTAGCATTCCACAGGCATAGATACCAGCAAAAATAAAACACTGGGTATGAGAATTTGACAAAGACAGGCTTTCACTGAAAATTTAATCTCGGGCTCTTGAACACATAAAGTCTGTTATAGATTTGTTTATACACGTGCTTCTCTACAGAAACATTCAATACAATGAATCCACTGAATTAATTCTATATGCCCCAAGACACTATGGAATCCATATAAATAAAATAGATACCAATTCTTGCTTCTGAGCTTAAATGACCTGACAAGTATATCAAAGGTTTTATATCAATAGCTTACAATGCAATTTCCCATGACTTTGATCATGGGATCAAATCAGATAATCATCAGATCAACAGCAGGTGTCATTTCCCTGAACTTCTGGATTTTTATTTTACAGGTGAAGAAACTGAAGGTTAGAAGTAGAGGTGAAGTGACTCTCAAAAGACACAAGGTAAAATAAGCAGTAAAGTAAGATCTAGAAAGCAGATCTTTCAATCTCCTAGTCTTTCCATATATCATACTGTCTTTAAAATATATACATATACATATAGTAATCTGCAATTTTCCATCTTCAATTTGGAATTTTAACTTTGTTCTTCAAAGTGCTTACAGTCACCTTCAAATTCAATTCAAATACGACTTTGTATCTACCAACAGCTTCCTTTTGTTTCAAAGCATGTTTACCCTCACAACTAACTCGAATGGAACAATTTCCAAACAAATGGTTCAAGAAATAGTAATATCATGAATATTAACATATAACTAAACCTCAAACTATCAAAAGAATTTAGATAGTCCCTTGGTGTTCTTTGTAAGACAGTAAACTGCAGTTAAGCAGGAGTACTTCAGAAAAGGTCATTTCCTCAGTTTAAAGCATCTGTAAGACTTACCATGTAACTTCAAAAAGTTCAAAAGGCAATTTACAGCTTTTTTAAAACATGGGATTTAGAGAACATACAGCTGAATTCAAACCTGGGTTCAGCCACTAATCAACTACATGTTTGATCTTTGGCAAGTTACTTAAACCCTTGGTGCCTCTCAGTTTTCTCATATGTAAAATGGGGACAAGAACAGATGAATCACAGAGTTGTAGTTGAGAAGAAATGAAATAGTACACATAAAACAGTAAATATGGCCTAGCACATAGTGAGTGCTCAAAAAATGCTAGAGAGGCAACTGGGTGGTGCAGCCCATTAAGCATTCTACTCTGGATTTCGTGATCTCAGAATTGTGAGACTGAGCCACCCATCAAGCTCCATACCTAGCAGGGAGTCTGCTTAAGACTCTCTCCCCCTCTCCCTCTGCCCTACCCTGAGCATGCACACTCGTGTCTCTCTCAAATAAATCTTTTAAAATAATAAAATAAATAAATACTAGATATTAGTCTTAAATCAGTTCTTCATAAATAGTCCATATTACTTTCTCATTGGCTGAAAAATTATTTTGCAAAAGCAGCAATACCATGGCTCCTTTTCTCATAGAAAGATACAAAATAAATTTCATTTACCAAAAAGATTCCCAGTTAATTACAAAAAGAGACTAACAACCCAAACCATGATACAACATCTTTAACTGGAAAAACAATACAAGAAAATTATTGATGATGGTGAAAACACCAATGAAGTTCCTCCTTCCCTAGAAACACATGGGTTAGGAAACATTTTTTTTTTCCTATTTTAAAGCCAAAAAAGTGACCTGCTTCAGAAATACTAAAGACTATAAGCAGTGAATTTTTATGGCCATGAGAAATAACAGCAAGCCACTAAAATATGAAACAATTACTGAACACTGATCGATCAACTAAGCATTTACCATAGGATATATACTGTTAGATACTGGTCCAAAAAAGGAATAAAGTACACATATTAGCAAAATATTTTCTAAGATGCACAAAATCTGATAGACTCCCAGTCATTCCACAAATATTTACAGGACACCTATCATTTTTTAGTACATGTCTTATCAATTATTTATATTCTTTGAGAGACTACTATTTTAAAATCACTTTTTTCCCTCTTCTCTAATCCACCTATAATTTTTCTTCTAAATACTTGTGGGGATAGAAAATTGGCAAGAGATGGTGGTTTAAAAATATCTAAAGGGACACCTGGGTGGCTCAGTTGGTTAAGCGGCAGCCTTCGGCTCAGGTCATGATCCCAGCGTCCTGGATTGAGTCCCATATCCGGCTCCTTGCTCAGCAGGGAGCCTGCTTCTCCCTCTGCCTCTGCCTGCCACTGTGTCTGCCTGTGCTCGCTCCCGCTCTCTCTGAGAAATAAATAAATAAAATCTTAAAAAAATATATCTAAATACATTTCTTCCTAAGTCAATAGTGAGGATGCATCTATATTCTTAGACTGAGATAAACCTCCACATTAAAAAATAAAAAAACAAACTCCATTGTATTTGAGGCCTATAATTTTATTAGTGACATTATAAAATTAATAAAAATTCAAAAATGATTGTAGCTTATTAATAACAGACACATTAGTAATATAGTACCTTAAAATTTAGTTTGCCTTTTGATAAATCTATATAAGAAATTTGTTTTATTTATTTTTTTGAAGATTTTATTTATTTATTTGACAGAGAGAGACACAGCGAGAGAGGGAGCAGAAGCAGGGGGAGTGGGAGAGGGAGAAGCAGGCTTCCTGCTAAGCAGGGAGCCCTATGCAGGGCTCAATGCCAGAATCCTGGGATCATAACCTGAGCTGGCTTAACGACTAAGCCACCCAGGCGCCCCTATATAATACATTTAAATTAACCAAAAGTTCATCTGGGTTAACCAGGTGACTACAATTTAAAGATACAAAATAAGGAATATTTTAGTAGTATTTTTTTTCAAAGATATTAAATTACAGAAAGTTTCCAAGTAATCTGCATGAGTGACCCCTGTATTTCTTTCTCAAGGACTAGAGACACTGGGGCCTCAGAAACACTCCCAGGTTGACCTCAATAGAATTTACTCTTGTTTCCAAGTCCCAATGGGAACAAGAAGTCAGGAATAATAAGTATGGCATTTTTATTAATAGAAGCGTTCTCTCAGGACTCATCACCTCCAGGTACTTCTCCACAAAATGACAAACAAAATACTTCCTAGTGACATCATATCAATTTATTGATTCCTTCAATCCACAGGTTTTTTTTATTAAGCTTCCTCAATGTGCCAAACTATTTGTTCTAAAGGCTGGTACACAGAGTTGAGCCAGAGAGATAAGTCTTGCCCTCACAGAGCTTATATTCTAAAGGAGGAAGACAAATTAACAACATCAGTTAGTAAAGTTAGTGATAAATGTTTTGAAGAAAATAAAACAAGGAATGTAATGTAAAAGACTGGTAGGAAAAGGGGACAAAACACTTCTTTAGCTAAGAGGGTCAGGGAAAAATGCTTTGAAACATTTGAGATCAAACCTGAATGAAGAGAAGATACCAACCAGTTAAGATCTGCAAAGGAGAGCATTCCAGGTCTAGGAACAGTAAGTACAAAAACCTATACCTAGAAATGGGTTTGATGGGTTCAAAGATCACAAAGGTGATCAATGTAGCTAAAGCAACTAAGGAGTAGTAAAAGATATGGTCAAAGAAATCTTTATACTAAATCAAATCGGATCTTACTGGCCAAAGGCATTTGGAGTTTATTCTAATTGTAGTGGGAAACCTCCAGAAGGTTTAAAGTAGCTTCAATTGGGCCTTCATACCCATTACTATGTTACACAAATATGCTCTCAATTCATAAGGATTAGATTTAGAATACCCAAAGAACAGCTGAGAGAAGATAAACATGTCTGCAAACATAAAGTTTAAAATGACTGAAAGGAAACAAAAAGCATTTTTCAAAGATAAAAATTAGTTCACTTGTAAGGTTAATATCTACATTCAGTTTATAATTTTAATTGTCTTCCTGCCTTGTTCCAAAGTTAAATCTAAAAGCTGAAAATTAATAACAGTGTAACCTTATTATACCCATGTAAATATTAATCAATTCACATTAATATTCCTCTTAAATTAATGAGTTTTTTTGAAGAGAGAATGTACCCTAGGATCCAGCACAAAAGGCAAAGATAAATTACCCAAAACAACAGTTCAGAGATCAAGACTGATTTCAGAGGTTCCAACATGAAAAAGGAGTTCCAAAGGAAGAAAATGTTGGAAATGAAAGAGAAGTAATATTCAAAGAGATAATAACCAAGAATTTTCCAAAAGAAAGACAGAAGTGTGTTTTCAGACCAAAAGTACACTTTTGGCACTAGGCAGCAAAAATAAAACTAAATCCCCATATATGTACACATACAAATCAATGGAATAATAGAGAAAGAGACCTATACACAGAATACAAAGTAATATTCAAAAACAGTATCAAGGTAATTCAGTGGCAAAGGATAGTCTTTTTAACAAATTGTGCTGAACAATTGGATATCCATAAGCAAAAAAAAAGAACTTTTGAACTTTACCTCTGTACCTCTGTAGGGGCCAAGGGCAGGCTGCCTCTCAGATGGCATGAAGATTAATTTGAGTTAAAAACCTACTAAAACCCAGCAGATTCAGGAAGAGCTCTTTACCTTCCACACAACTGCCTACAAAAAATTTAAATAAAGGACCTGGTCTGGGAAGAGAGCTATCTACAATATAATTACATTATACTATGAACTAGGTATGGCAGATAAGGAGGAACCTACCCAGGCCTGTCTGATCAATGTTCTCTATGTCACATTGTTTCTGGGTGGCCCAGAAAATATTTGAAACATTTACTCTTTTTCATCTTCCAGTGAATTGTATTCCATCCCTCTGATGTCCCAGACCCCTGCCACCCTCTTCTCCTTAGTTCAGAATGACATATACACCTCACCTTGCCTGTCTTTGGAATTTCCATGTCTGTATGGATTACCCATACGTATGAATTACATTTGATTTTCTTCTGTTGATCTGTCTCGTCAAGATGATTTTTTTAGTTCGGCTAGAAGAATTCTGAACAGAACAGGAAATTCTTACTCCCCAACACCTCACTCCCTGTGCAAATATTAACTCAAAATGAACTATAGATCTATATGTAAGAGTTACAATTATAAAACTTTCAGATAAAAAATACAGGAGAAAATTTTTGTGACTTTGTGTTAAGGCAAATATTTCTTAAAAAACTAAAGTATAAACTATAAAAGAAAAACTAATAAACTGGACTTCATCAAAGTTTAAAACTTATACTCTTCAAAAGACAGTTAAGAAAATGAAAAGACAAGCCATGCCCTGGAATATAATATTTGCAAAATGCACTCTCTGATAAAGGACCTGTATCCAAAATGTATAAAGTACTAAAAACTCGGGACGCCTGGGTGGCTCAGTTGGTTAAGCGGCTGCCTTCGGCTCAGGTCATGATCCCAGCGTCCTGGGATCGAGTCCCACATCGGGCTCCTTGCTCGGCAGGGAGCCTGCTCCTCCCTCTGCCTCTGCCTGCCTCTCTGTCTGCCTGCGCTCACTCCTGCGCTAATAAAAAAATAAAAAAAAAAAAGTACTAAAAACTCATTAAGAAAACTCAATGTTTAAATGGGCAAAAGAAGAGCTACAGATGGTAAATAAGCATATGAAACAATGCCCATATCATTAGTCATTAAGGAAATGTAAATTAAAATCACAATGAGGGGCTACAACACATTCATTAGAAAAGCAAAAAAAAAAGTTTGTTTTTTTTTTTAAAGGCAATATCAAGTGCTGGCAAGGATCCAGAATATTTGAAACTTTTCATACACTGCAGGTAGATGTATAAATTACAATACATACATACATCCAATCATACAGATGAATCTCAAAAGCATTATGCTAAATGTAATAAACCAAATACAAATGTGTGATTCTATTTACAAAGCCTTCTGGAAAATACAAAATTATAGGGAAAGAAATCAAATTGATAGTTGCCAGGAGCAGGTGCAAAGGGGAAAGGAATAAATACAAAGGGACATGAAGCAAGGTTTAGAGATGATGGAAATATTGTGTATACTGATTTTGGTGGTGGTTACATGACTATATCTGTTCTTCTATACTCACTAAACTATGTCTGAAAAGGTGAATATTACTGTATATAAGTTATACCTCAATAAACCTGACCATAAAAACTCACAGGGGCACCTGGGTGGCTCAGTGGGTTAAAGCCTCTGCCTTCGACCCAGGTCAAGATCCCAGGGTCCTGGGATTGAGCCCCGCATCAGGCTCTCTGCTCGGCGGGAGCCTGCCTCTCCCTCTCTCTCTCTGCCTGCCTCTCTGCCTACTTGTGATCTCTATCTATTGAATAAATAGATAAAATCTTAAAAAAAAAAAAGTACAGGTTCTGAACTGATGACTATTTACACAACTGAATACGGTGTAGCCATTAAAAATGGACAAGGATAAGGTGGTAGGAAAAGTAAAAGATGGGATCGGGAGGGAGAAAAACCAAAAGAGACTCTTAATGTCATAAAACAAACTGAGGGGGGTGGGGGGAAGAGGGGTTGGGTGAGGGTGGTGGGGTTACATCATATGTTTAAATAAAGCTTAAATAAAGTAAAAAAAAAAAAAATGGACAAGGAAGGAAAAAAAAAGAACAAGGAAGCTCTAGTATACTAACAGGAAGTCCTGGGATTGAGCCCCATATGGGCTCTCTGCTCAGCGGGGAGCCGGCTTCCTCCTCTCTCTCTGCCTACTTGTGATCTCTTCTGTCAAATAAATAAATTTAAAAAAAAAAAAACTCACAGAAAACTTTGTAATAGACTTGAACAAAATTAAGGATAAAAAGAAAATCCTAAAAGCCCAAGATCGAAAAAAGAAAGAAAAGAAAAAAAAACTAGATTGAAGGAGATGCCAAAAGACAACAGAGTCGTATCTTCAAAGTACTTGCTAAGGGGAGGTAAAAGGAAGAAAGTAAGGAATGAGGGAACAAAGAGGAAAGGGAGGGAAAACATCCGTTAACCTAGAATTTTGTAACCAATGAATTATTAAAGAGGGATGGCAAAATAAAAAAATTTCAGACATACAAAGGCTAACTGAGTTTATGAACCACAGAGCTTCACTAAGAGAACTAAAAGATGTATTTCAGCAAGAAAAGCAAGTTCAAATGGAAACACATGATAGTGATCTTTGATACTGACATTGAATACTGAACTGATAATTAAATATAATAAAAACATATTTTTCTTTTACAACAAAAGGCAAACAAACTATAGGCAACAACAGTAAGACTGGTGAAGATACCAAATGAGTAAAGTATGTTTTAGGTCTGTGTCATGCTTGGGAGGACAAAAATCCTGTGTGGGAGGCAGAATTCTGTCTGCCTCCTGTACATATGCCTTGTTTAATTCCCTCTCCTTGAGCGATGGCAGCACCTATGAATATAATGGAATGTACCCCCAAAGTCAGGTTATTAATCAGTGGGCTTTTAGTTAATCAGGGAGATTATCAGCACGGGCTGATAAATCTAGATCTAGGGGTCAGAGATTCAAAGCAGAGACATACTCCTGCTGACCTGGAAGAAAGGAAACATCATTGTTGTAAACTATCCATGGAGCCAGGAAGCCATTGAACTGCAGGCAGCCTCTGGGAGCCAAGAGGATTACCCAGCCAATAGCTATGAAGAAAATGCCACCATCTATGGGGCGCCTGGGTGGCTTAGTGAGTTAAGCCTCTGCCTTCAGCTCAGGTCATGATCTCAGGGTCCTGGGATGGAGCCCCGCATCCGGCTCTCTGCTCAGCGGGGAGCATGCTTCCCCCTCTCTCTCTGCCTGCTGCTCTTCCTACTTGTGATCTCTCTGTGTCAAATAAATAAATGAAATCTTAAAAAATAAAAAATAAAAAGAAAATGCCACCATCTAGGTCAGTGATTTAGATAAGCCTTTAACACCTCTCATTTTCCTCATCTAAAAAACAAAGAGTTTGTAGCAGATGAACTAAGATACCTCCCTTTTATGAGGTTACACCTCATAAAATACTGGTCCCATATTATCGATAACATTTAAAACATATCCCATATATAGATAACATTTAAAACAGCTTACATGGGTTATAGTCTGACTTTAGACATCACCATTATTTTACTATCACTTCAAAGTAATTTTGTTGTAGAAATTTTGCATTTTAATACGATAGTTCAAAATAAATTCTACTGATATATAAGGATAATTCTGAAAAGTGAGTAACTGCTTATGGTAAACATATATTTTAATGACTCATGCAATGATTCTCAGCCTTTCCTTGTTGGTATTTCTCAGAGTTCCAGTCACATCTCTAGTCTCCTCTCAGGGACCTAATCCATTCACAACCACAGTTTCAACAATCACATAAAAGCTAGGTCTCCCAAATCTCAGATCTGCTTCCTGAGGTCCATACCCATATATTCATTGTCCATTTACATACCACCAACTGTTGTCAATATTTCAAATTCAACACACTGGACAAAGAACCAGCCTCCCACTCCTCTGCCAAATCTGTTCTTCTATTTATTATCTTGATGAATAAGAACAAAGTCCACTCAGATGTCCAAGTAAGAAATTTGAAGCCACTTGGACTTGTCCCCTCCCACCCCTCACATCTAGTTACCAAACACTATTTTTTTTAAAAAAATATTTTATTTATTTACTTGACAGAGAGAGAGGGATCACAAGTAGGCAGAGAGGCAGGCAGAGAGAGAGGGGGAAGCAGGCTCCCCGCTGAGCAGGGCTTGATCCCAGGACCCTGAGACCATGACCTGAGCCAAGGCAGAGGCTTAACCCACTGAGCCACCCAGGCGCCTCTACCAAACACTATTGAACTGAAACATCACTATCTTTCATTTCTTCTCAATATTCTTTGTTCCCACTGCTATTACTTAATTACTTTATTAAATCCCGATAATTTAATTTCTTACTGGATCCTGACAATAGATTTTTTTTTAAAAAATCAATTTTAAAATAACAAAGTATAGGTGAGGATGTAGAGAAAAGAGGCCCTCATGAAAGGGGAACCTCCTACACTGTTGGTGGGAATGTAAACTGGTGCAGTCACTAAGGAAAACAGTATGGAGGTTCCTCAAAAATAAAAAATAGAACTGGGGCCCCTGTGTGGGTGGGGCCTCAGTTAAGCGTCTGACTCCTGATTTTGGCTCAAGTCATGATCTCAGATTCCTGGGATTTAGCCCTGCACTCAGTGTGGAGTCTGCTTGGGACTCTCTCTCTCTCTCCCTCTGCCCCTCCCCTTGCCTCTCTCTCTAAAATAAATAAATAAAATCTTTTTTTTTTTTTAAGGATTTTATTTATTTATTTGACAGACAGAGATCACACAAGTAGGCAGTGAGGCAGGCAGAGAGGGGAGGGGAGAAGCAGGCTCCCTGCCGAGAGGAGAGCCCGATGCAGGACTCGACCATAGCACCCTGGGATCATGACCCAAGCCGAAGGCAGCGGCTTAACCCACTGAGCACCCAGGCGTCCCTAAATAAATAAAATCTTTAAATAAATATAGGATTGTGTGTAAGATGGCAGAGAAGTAGGAGACCCTGTTTCAACCAGTCCCCTAAAGTGAGCTAATTATCTACCAGAACACTCTGAACACCCATGAAACCAGCTTGAGATATAGGATTATACATTTCTGAATCTCTACAGAGGCAGAAGACACCAGTGGACAGGTAAAGCGTACTAGGAATGATTGGACTGAAATCAGAGGATAAACAGGAGGAGGAGGCAGCCACCAGAAGCAACCCATTGTAAAGTAATACCCCAATACAAAAGTGCCCTGTGATTGGGGACCAGCATTGACCTGGAGTCTAGTTAAAAGCACTCAAAAAGAGCAAAATATCTTAAAGGGCAACTGGTGGAATTGGGCAGTCACGGGCACAGGCCTAAGCCCCTGACCCAGGTTGGCCACTGCGGGCAACCACCCGTGCTAGAGAAAATACGTCAGCAGCTGAGCCTCCAGTTCCTGGTCCCAGAGCCCCCAGGGTTGCAAAGCTTAAGGGAGTCTGGTGGGCACTCTCTGGAACCACAGCCTTTTGCATTCTGTGTTCACTGTGTGACCAGGATCTGAAACCTGCTCCCTACCCGCACCTGAGAGCGCTCTGTGTGGGTGCTAGCCCGTGGTCTTTAGGACCGGCCGAGAACCTGAACACTCCCAATCTGGACTTGAAAGAACTACCCCCGACAGCAGCAGTCCAGTCTGAACACTCCCAACCTGGACTTGAAAGAAGTACCCCAGACAGCAGTCCAGGCAAAGGCAGCAGAAGGCAAAGGTACCAGAAGCAGACTCCCTAGACCAATATCGCTTGCAGTTATGGCACGGGGGTACAGGGACAGGCAGGCGCTTCAGGCGTCCCCTGAGACGGTGGCTGGGGATGTGCACTACCTGCGGGAATAGTTTGCAGAGGGGTAGTCTGTGTGTTCTGGACCACCCAGAGGGGAGCAGACTGAGGCTTCACTCTGAGATGGAGGTCTGGGTGCCATTCGCTTTCCAATAAACCTCTGAAAAGCCACAAAAAACCGCCAAATAACAAAAATCTCCAGAGAACAAAAGCCTGAAAAACCGGTTTCCACAGAGCCCAGCCCCTTGATAGGGAGCAGGAGGACTCAACCCAAGCAAGACAGACTGAAAAACAATGTGGCAGGCCCCTCCCCCAGAAAGCCAGCAAAAAGGAGCAAAAGAACCAGAGGACAACCACCACAGGGTCCTCATAAAACTGCAAAACCCCAATATCAGGGGAAAACAATTTAGCTCCCCATATTGTCCTAAAACCTGTATACTTCATAGTACTACTTTTTTTTTTAAGATTTTATTTGTCAGAGAGATAGTAGGCAGGCAGAGTGGCAGGCAGAGGTAGAGGGAGAAGCAGGCTCCCTATGGAGCAAGGAGCCCCATGCAGACTCGATCCCAGGACACCAGGACCATGACCCGAGCAGAAGGCAGCCGCTTAACCAACTGAGCCACCCAGGCATCCCACTACTTTTATTTTTTATTCACTCTCACTATTCTTGTCCTTTTTAATTTCTTTTAACCTACTTACCATTACAATTAGAGGTTTTTTTTTACAACATATTCCATAATAACCTTTTAACTTGAACTTTTTTCATACATATACCTGTATTTTTTTTCCTTTTCTATTTTCTTTCTTTTTACTATATAGATATAAGCTTCAAGGTGGGGCGCCTGGGTGGCTCAGTGGGTTAAAGCTTCTGCCTTCGGCTCACGTCATGATCTCAGGGTCCTGGGATCCAGCTCTACATTGGCCTCTCTGCTAGGCAGAGAGCCTGCTTCCCCCACCCTCTCTCTCTGCCTGCTTCTCTGCCTACTCGTGATCTCTCTCTCTCTCTCTCTCTGTCAAATAAATAAA
>ML103530.1:54253-92864 GCA_003697995.1 Taxidea taxus jeffersonii
GATTTTATTTATTTATTTGTTAGAGAGAGCGAGCACAGGCAGACAGAGAGGCAGGCAGAGGCAGAGGGAGAAGCAGGCTCCCTGCCGAGCAAGGAGCCCGATGTGGGACTCGATCCCAGGACGCTGGGATCATGACCTGAGCCGAAGGCAGCGGCTTAACCAACTGAGCCACCCAGGCGTCCCCAAATAAATAAAGTCTTAAAAAAAAAAAAAAAGATTCTCTTCTTATAAAAAAAAATAAGCTTCAAGGTAATCCTTTTTCCCTAATCAATACTACCCCTATATATAAACCACTTTTAATCTCCCTTTATCTCTGGAAAGTTGAGTCCTTTAGCAAAGATATCAAGATATACCCAGGAAGAATCAAAATAACCTCCTCGCCCACATCGAGGATTTATAACCACCTCCCATCTTCTTCTTCTGTGTATTTGTTTTTGTTCTGGGATTATAAAAATCTCATCCTTGGAGTTCATTTTGGATGGATTCTTTTTTTATTTTTCCTTGTCATTTACTTTTGTCGGTCTTTTTGTTTGTCCATTTTTGTTTGTATACCTTATAAATCTTACCTTTGGGGCCCATTCTGGCTGAGTCTTCTCTTTTTTTTTCTGTCTCTCTCTCTCAATCTCTCTCTTTTTCTTTTTTCTTTCTTTTTGGTGACTTCTGATTGCTCAGAAGCATTCCAGGGTGCACCTTGCCTGGATCACAGTTGATATATTTAGCTAAAAATCCCCTCAACCACCTATCACCAAAATGACTACGAGGAGGAACACCCAACAGAGGAAAAATTCAGAGACTGTGCCCTCTCCATCAGAGCTATTGGATATGGACATAAACAGTATGTCTGAAAGGGAATTCAGGGTAACAATTATCCAGGCAATGGCTAGGTTGGAGAAAACCATTAGTGACAACATGGAATTGATTAAGGCAGAAGTGAAAGGCGCTGGAGAAGAAGTTAAAAATGCTATCAATGAGATCCAATCTAATCTAAATACTCTAACAGCTAGGGTAACTGAGGCAGAATATAGAATTAGTGATCCAGAGGACAAATTGATAGAGAAAAAGGATCAGGAGGAGCCCTGGAACAAACAGCTTAGAGGCCACGAAAACAGAATTAGGGAAATAAATGATGCCATGAAATGTTCCAATGTCAGAATTATTGGGATCCCTGAGGGGGAGGAGAAAGAAAGAAGACTAGAAGTTATAGTCGAACAAATTCTCCACGAAAATTTTCCCAATCTGGGGAATGGAACCAACATTTGTGTCCTAGAGGTAGAAAGATCAACCGCCAAGATGAACGACCTTGAGACACTTGATTGCAAGACTGATGAATCATAATTTGAAGCAAGAGATCTCAGAGCAGCTAGGGGGAACAGATTCCTTACATATGGAGGAAGGTCCATCAGAATAACATCAGACCTGTCCACAGAAACCTGCCAAGCCAGAAAGGGCTGGCCAGACATATTCAGGGCACTAAGTGAGAAGAACATGCAGCCAAGAATACTTTATCCCGCAAGGCTGACATTCAAAATGGATGGAGAGATAAAGAGCTTCCAAGACCAGTAAGGTTCAGAAGAGTATGTGACCACCAAGCCAGCACTACAAGAAATATTAAGC
Source organism: Taxidea taxus jeffersonii (assembly GCA_003697995.1). Classification (NCBI taxonomy): domain Eukaryota; kingdom Metazoa; phylum Chordata; class Mammalia; order Carnivora; family Mustelidae; genus Taxidea; species Taxidea taxus. Next base: position 55,868 of record ML103530.1, read on the forward strand.
GGGGGTTCTATAAAAGAAGAAAGAACGCAAGACTGTCATAGAATGGAAATTTATAAAGATAATGTATAGAAACAAGGACTTCTCTTAAAAAAGAAACAAGGGACAAACCAAAAGAGACTATTAATGTCATAAAACAAACTGAGGGGGGTGGGGGGGAAAGGGGTTGGGAGAGGGTGGTGGGGTTACATTATATGTTTAAATAAAGCTTAAATAAAAAAAAAAAAAGAAACAAGGACTTCACACGCAACATGATGTCAATAAAAATGTCTCTTTCAATAATCACTCTCAACGTGAACAGCCTAAACGCTCCATGAAACAGCACAGGGTTGCAGATTGGATAAGATGACAGGACCTGTCCATATGCTGTCTACAAGAGACCCATTTGGAACCTAAGGATATATCCAGACTGAAAATAAAGGGATGGAGAAGCATCTTTCATGCCAATGGGCCTCAAAAGAAAGCTGCGGTAGTGATTCTCATATCAGATAAATTAGATTTTAAACTAAACACTATAGGGGCGCCTGGGTGGCTCAGTGGTTAAAGCCTCTGCCTTCGGCTCAGGTCATGATCCCAGGGTCATGGGGTCGAGTCCCACATCGGGCTCTCTGCTCAGCAGGGAGCCTGCCTCCTCCTCTTTCTCTCTCTCTCTCTCTGCCTGCCTCTCTGCCTACTTGTGATATCTGCCTAAATTATTCATTTATCAAATGAATAAATAAAATCTTTTTAAAAATAAATAAATAAATAAATAAACTAAAGACTATAGTCAGAGATAAAGAAGGACACTACATCATTCTTAAAGGGTCTATCCACCAAGAAGATCTAACAACTGCAAATATTTATGCCCCTAATACAGGCGCAGCCAACTACATAAGATGACTGTTAATCAAGATAAAGAGTCATACTGATATCAATACATTAATAGTAGGGATCTTAACATGCCACTCTCAGTAACAGACAGATCATCCAGGCAGATAATCAACAAAGAAACAAGAGCATTGAATGACACATTGGACCAGGTGGACCTCATAGATATATGCAGAACATTCCACCCTAAAACAACAGAATACTCATTCTTCTTGAGCGCACATGGAACTTTCTCCAGAATAGACCACATATTGGGTCACAAATCAGGGCTAAACCAATAAGAAAATTAAGATTATTCCCTGCATATTCTCAGACCACAATGCTTTGAAACTGGAACTCAACCACAAGAAAAAGACCGGAAGGAATTCAAACACTTGGAAGCTCAAGACCACCCTGCTTAAGAATGTTTGGATTAGGGGCGCCTGGGTGGCTCAGTGGGTTAAGCCTCTGCCTCCAGCTCCGGTCATGATCTCAGGATCCTGGGATCGAGCCTCACATCAGGCTCTCTGCTCGACAGGGAGCCTGCTTCCCCCCTGCCTCTCTGCCTACTTGTGATCTCTCTCTCTCTGTCAAATAAATAAATAAAATCTTTAAAAAAAAAAAAAAAGAATGTTTGGATTAACCAGGAAATCAAAGAAGAACTTAAATAATTCATGAAAACCAATGAGAATGAAGACACTTCGGGCCAAAAGCTATGGGATACGGCAAAGGCGGTCCTATGGGGGAAATACATAACCATCCAAGCCTCCCTCAAAAAAACTGAAAAATCCAGAATACACCAGCTCTCTTTACACCTTAAAAAACTGAAGAATCAACAACAAATTAAGCCAACCCCACACACAAGAAGGGAAATAATCAAGATTAGAGCAGAGATCAGTGAGATAGAAACTAGAGATACAGTAGAACACATCAACGAAACGAGAAGCTGGTTTTTTGAAAGAGTCAATAATATCGATAAACCACTGGCCAAACTAATCCAAAAGAAAAGAGAGAGGACCCAAATTAATAAAATTGGGAAGAAATGGGAGAGATCATGACTAACAACAAGGAAACAGAAACAATCATCAGATGATCAACAGGTATATGCCAATAAGCAACCTAGATGAAATGGATGCATTCCTGAAAACTATAAGCTTCCAAAACAGTCAGGAATAAACTGACAACCTGGATAGACCAATATCTAGTAACGAGACTGAACTAGTGATCAAAAACCTTCCAAAAAAACAAGAGCCCAGGACCTGACAGATTCCCTGGAGAACTCTACCTAACATTCAAAGAAGAAATAATACCTGTTCTCCTGAAGCTGTTTCAAAAGATAGAAACAGAAGGAAAACTTCCAGACTCTTTTTATGAAGCCTGTATTACCCTCATCTGCAAACCAGGCAAGACCCCAACAAAAAGAATTTCAGACCAATATCCCTGATGAATATGGATGCCAAGATTCTCAACAAGATCCTAGCTAATAGGATCCAACAGTGCATTAAAAAGATATCCACCATGACTAGGTGGGATTTATCCATGAGATGCAAGGGTGGTCCAACATTTGCAAATCAATTAACGTGATAGAACAAATCAATAAGAGAAGACAGAAGAACCACATGTTCCTCTCAATTGATGCAGAAAAGGCATTTGACAAGATACAGCATCCGTTCCTGATTAAAACTCTTCAGAGTATTTGGATAGAGGGAATATTCCTCAACTTCATAAAATCTATCTATGAAAAACCCACAGCAAATATCATCCTCAATGAGGAAAAGCTGACAGCCTTCCCTTTGAGATCAGGAACATGAAATGGAGGTCCACTCTCATCACTATTGTTCAACATAGTACTAGAAGTCCTAGCAACAGATGTCAGACAACAAAAAGAAATAAAAGGTATTCAAATTGGCAAAGAAGAAGTCAAACTCTCTCTCTTTGCAGATGGCATGATACTTTATAGGGAAAACCCAAAAGACTCCACCCCCAAACTACTAGAACTCATAAAGCAATTCAGTAATGTGGCAGGATACAAGATCAATGTACAGAAATCAGCTGCTGTCTTATACACTAACAATGAAAATACATAAAGGGAAATTAGAGAATAGATTCCATTTACTATAGCAAACCTAACCAAAGAGGTAAAAGATCTGTACTCAAGAACTACAGAACACTCATGAAAGAAATTGAAGAAGACACAAAAAGATGGAAGAACATTCCATTCTCATGGATCAGAAGAATAAACATTGTTAAAATGTCTATATGCCTAAAGCCATCTATACTTTCAATGCCATCTTGATCAAAATTCCACCAGCATTCTTCAAAGAGCTGGAACAAACAATCCTAAAATTTGTATGGAACCTGGATTGCTAAGGAAATGTTGAAAAAGAAAAACAAAACTGGGGGAATGATGTTGGCTGATTTCAAGCTTTACTGCAAAGCTGTGATCACCAAGACAGCATGGTCCTGGCACAAAAACAGACACACAGACCAGTGGAACAGAGTAGAAAGCCCAGATATGTACCCTCAACTCTATGGTCAAATAATATTTGGCAAAGCAGGAAAAAATATATAGTGGGAAAAAGTCTCTTCAATAAATGGTGTTGGGGAAATTACAGCTATGTGTAGAAGAATGAAACTTGACAATTCTCTTATACCATACACAAAGATAAACTGGAAATGGATAAAAAACCTCAACATGAAGCAAGAATCTATCAAAATCCTAGAGGAGAACACAGGCAGTAACCTCTTCGACATCAGCCACAGCAACTTCTTTCAAGACATGTCTCAAAAGGCAAACGAAACAAAAAAGAAAATGAACTTTTGAGACTTCATCAAGATCAAAAGCCTCTGCACAGCAAAGGAAACAGTCAACAAAACAAAGAGGTAACCCATGGAATGGGAGAGGATATTTGCAAATGACACTACAAAGGGCTGATATCCAAGATCTGTAAAGAACTCCTCAAAACTCAACACACACAAAACAGATTAGCATGTCAGAAAATGGAGAGAAGACATGAACAGACACTTTAAAGAAGACATACAAATGGCCAACAGACTCATGAAAGTATGTTCATCATCATTACCCATCAGGGAGATTCAAATCAAAACCACACTGAGATACCACCTTACACCAGTTAAAATGGCCAAAATCAACAAGACAGTAAACAACAAGTGTTGGAGAGGATGTGGAGAAAGGGGAACCCTCTTACACTGTTGGTGGGAATGTCAGTTGGTGCAGCCACTTTGGAAAACTGTGGAGATTCCTTAAGAAATTAAAAAGAGAGTTACCCTATGACCCTGTAATTATACTACTGGGTATTTACCCCAAAGATACAGATGTAGTGAAAAGAAGGGCCACTTGTACCCCAATGCTCCCAGCAGCAATGGCACAGTTGCCAAACTGTGGAAAGAACCAAGATGCCCTTCAATGGACGAGTGGATAAAGAAGATATGGTCCATATATACAGTGGAGTATTATGCCTCCATCAGAAAGGATGAATACTCAACTTTTGTATCAACATGGATGGGACTGAAAGAGATTATGCTGAGTGAAATAAGTCAAGCAGAGAGAGTCAATTATCTTATGGTTTCACTTACTTGTGGAGCATAAGGAATAACATGGAAGACACTGGGAGATGAAGAGAAGAGAGTTGGGAGGAATCAGAGGAAGAGACAAACCATGAGAGACTGTGGACTCTGAGAAACAAACTGAGGGTTTTGGAGGGGGAGGTGAGGGATGGGTGAGCCTGCTGGTGGGTATTAAGGAGGGCACGTATTGCATGGAGCACTGGGTGTGGTGCATGAACAATGAATTTTGGAACACTGAAAAAAAATAAAATAATAAAATAAAATAATAAATAAACATAAAAGACAGAACTACCATATGATCCAGCAATTCCACTTATGGGTATTTATCTGAAGAGAATGAAAACACTAACTTGAAAAGAGATCTGCACTCCATGTTTGTTACGACATCATTTACAATAGCCAAGACATGGAAACAACCTAAGTGTCTATCAACAGGTAAATGGATAAAGAAAATGTGATGTATATACACACCGTGGAATATTATTCTGCCATTAAAAAAAGAAAATTCTGTCATTTGCAACAACATGGATGGAACTCGATGGCATTATTTTAAGTAAAATAAGCCAGACAGAGAAAGACAAATAACATATGATTTCACATTTATATGTAGAATCCAAAAAACAAAAAACCATAGGACACCTAAATACAGAGAACAGATTGGTGGGGAAGGATGGGGGTTGAGAGGGTGGGTAAAATCAGTGAAAGAGGTCAAAACGTACAAAATTCCAGTTGTAAGATAAATTAGTAGTGAGGGTGTTATGTACAGCATGGGAACTATAGTTAACAACACTATTGTATATTTAAAAGCTGCTAATAGAGTAGATCTTAAAAGTTTTCATCAGCAAGAAAAGAAAATGTGAAAATGGATGTTAACTAGACTTACTGTGATCATTTCACAGTTAATACAAATATCAAATCATTATATTTTACATCTGAAACTATCAGTACATGTCAACTATATCTCAACAAAAGAATACTTAAGTCAGGATGCCTGGGTGGCTCAGTGGGTTAAGCCTCTGCCTTCGGCTCAGGTCATGATCCCAGGGTCCTGGGATCGAGCCCCACATCGGGCTCTCTGCTTGGCAGGGAGCCTGCTTCCCTTCCTCTCTCTCTGCCTGCCTCTTTGCCTATTTGTGATCTCAGTCTGTCAAATAAAAAATAAAATCTTAAAAAAAAAAAAAAAAGAATACTTAAGTCAATCTTACTGGGGTATAATTTCATGCAATAAAACCCAGAGATTTTAAGTATATAGTTCAATATAGTTTTGACAAATGTAAACATTCATGTAACCACCATCCCTATCACTATATAAAATATTCATATAATCCCAGAAAATTCCCAGAGCCCTCTGTAGTCAGTTGCAACCCCTGTACCCCCAACTCACCCCAGGCAAACACTGATCTAATTTCTATCACCACAGACTCATTTTGCCTGTTCTGGAGAATCATGTAAATGGAATCACATAATAGGTACTTTTTTGTGCCTGGCTTCTTTTGTTCAGCACAATGTCTGTGATATTCATCCATGTTGTTGTATGTATCAGCAGTTTATTTTTTTATTGTTGAGCAATATTCTAGTGCTTATCCACTATATTTTTTTGTTTATCTACTGTAACTGCTTCTTAACTCATCCTACCTGCCAGCAGATAGAGAGACTTTGATCCATTTTCATATTGCTTCTGAAGTCATCTTTCTAAAATGCAAATCTGCCTGTGTCACTCATTTTTTTTCAGTTATTCCTCATTGCCTACTCAATAAAAGATGATGAACAAGATTTTCATGAACCTCCCATGCTTTAGCACCTAATTCCCCCTCAAAACCCACATGAGTATACAGTTGCTTGGATCCCCGATGCCATTTCGCTGTTTATAGTTTTATATGTGAATCCATCCAAATCAGGGAGAAAAGTGACTGTTTCTAGTCATTTCTGGAAATAAATTTAGGTCCTGAGTATTATATAGCCTGAAGGCTCTACATGAACTCATATTAACCCCATACATTTTGGAACTGACACAGTAAATACTAAAGTATACTTCATAGGTATGTGGTAAGTTGTTGCTGTATTGTCTTGTCCTCATGTAATATAACACTTAAATTATCACAAAGATTAAGACATAAAGGTATAATCTTTTATGGATAAGCTATAATCACACTAAAGATGCAATTTTATATCCTGCTTTTGTCCTTACTTCAAGAGCATTTTCCATGTTGTTACATTCTATTCATAAATATTACTTTTGATGGCTAAAAAATGTTCGAAAAAAAGAAGCATACATCTAATTAGTATGACACAGTTTTAAACCTTTCTCCTATAGTTGGGCATTTAGGTTACTGCTAAATTTTTGTGTTAAATTTAAGTAATGATGAAATAAACACTTCATGTATAAAGTATATTTTACAATTTAGATAATTCTTTTTCGGCACAGAATCCCACAAAGGGAATTACTGTATTCAGAAAGTATAAATAGGGGCGCCTGGGTGGCTCAGTGGGTTAAGCCTCTGCCTTGAGCTCAGGTCGTGATACCAGGGTCCTAGATTGAGCCCCATATCAGGCTCTCTGCTCGGCAGGGAGCCTACTTCCTCCTCTCTCTGAGCCTGCTTCTCATCTCTCTCTCTGTCAAATAAATAAACAAAATCTTTTTTTTAAAGTATAAATAATTTATGGTTTTAATATATTTATAAAATATCACCATGTAATACACAGAAATAATTTTAATACCCTGGTCAACCTTACTCCCCTTTCCAAGCCTTGTTCCTCAGAGACAATCTCTCCTATTATTCCTTTGTTATAGTTATTATACTACTCTTTCCCTATTTACCAACCACAGATATTGTTTTTTTACTTCCTGTTATGATAATGAGAATTTAGCTCAACTACACCACTTCTTACCTCCTCTCTTAAACCAGAGGAGGTTAATTTTGTAATGCCAAATAATACACGTAAATATATTTCTTCTCTCTCAACTTAGAATGTCTCTTTGTTAGTATCCTTAGTCTTTTCCAGTAGCTATGCATCTACTTTTACATTGGTAGGGCAAACAATATTTATAATTTATTTTGAAACCATAATAAAGTTGCTCATGCCAGTGGTTTTTAAAACTTGAAAATTAAATAAAGAATATTTACATTATGAGTATATAGGTATTCTTATCTGAATAAACAAGTAGTAAGTTATGATTATGCTTCTTTTTACCAGGTATCAATATCATGATCCCTAACCCACTCAAAGAAAAATATTCTTACATCATGGTCAATGGATTATCTTGTAATTTTGATTCCAGCCTTTATAAAATAGAAACAACCACATGAGGTAAAGTACTAGAATTTATATTTCCTTAAGCCTTAGCAAGTTCTAACTCGCTGCTGATACCAAAGTCCAATGCCAGGCTTCGAAATTAATGACTATTATTTTGCATCTGAGTCCAAAAATTTTTATCATCTTTTTTTCCTTAAAGATTTTATTTATTTATTTGACAGAGAGAGAGCACAAGCAGAGGGAGGGGTAGAGGGAGAAGCAGGCACCCTGCTAAGTAGGGAGTCTGATGCAGGGCTTAATCCCAGGACCCCAGGAGCACACCACGAGCAGAAGGCAGACATTTGACCAACTGATTCACCCCAGGACCCCTCACCTACTTTTTTTTTTTTTTTTTAAGTATGCTCCATATTCCAGCTTGGAGCCAAGCATGGGGCTTGAACTCATGACCTCGAGATCAAGACCTGAGCTGAAGTCAAGAGTTGGATGCTTAACCAACTGAGCCACCCAGGCACCCCCTGAAATTTTTATTGTCTTATAAAGGGTGCAGACAAAATCATAAAGCATTCCCACCTGCCAGAGCATCCCGATAAAGCTGCACAAAATGATTAAAGATATCCTTCGGCAAACACTTTTCATCTGGTAGACACTGTAGAAGGATGACTATCTCAGACTGACCCACGGCATGCATTCCCTTGGTTGTGAAACACCAGCACTTCCTGTTCACATCTATGAATGGAATAAAAATATAAAAGTAAGACATTCTCCTCAATCCTTACCTTTAAAAAAATGCACAGAAATGTGTTAAAATATAGCAAAGAGTAAAATGTATTATACTGAATCTGTACAATTCAACTGTGAACTATAAATGCTCTGAGCCAAAGAACCACTGAAGAAAATGAAACATATGAACGCCTCTGGCTTAAACAAATACTTAGAAAAGAAATGGGAACGGAAGTAAAAGAAGTAATAGTGAAAGAAAATGGGCTTAAAATTTTAACTCTTATTATTAAAATGTGTAATTATTAAAAGAAAAGGCATTTCATTAAAAATAAATTAAATAAAACTAAGTATTCTAGGCTATAATGAGTAAAGAATATGTTCCTCACCTGTATTTTAAAAAAATTCACTAAATCAATCAATCAATTAATTAATTCACTTTACCAAGGGAAAAAATTACTTATATAGAACTAGAAACAATAACAAAGATCAATATTATAGCTTTGGATTTAGGTTGTGAGCAAAAGAAAATATACTTTTTTATACACTTTTAAAATTTCATTGGTAACTGATTCTTTCTAATTTTTTTAAAAGATTTTATTTTTTAAGTACTCTCTATACCCAATGTGTGGTTTTAACTTTACAATCCTGAGATTGATAAGGAGTTGCATGGTCTACTGCCTGAGCCAGCCAGGGGCCCCAAGATTCTAGCTTTCTAAATTATAGTCCTTTTTGGGAGAAAATTCTAGATAAACATCAACGTGATTTTACTTGGTTTCATCCTATAAAAAGTGGTGAAAGAATGGCTTTTCTGGACTATTTACTTTCACTTCTTCACCTTAAGGCACTGTAGAGTCCCAACAGCAAAGCCATATACAGCTAAAAATAATGTTCAATCTTTGACACTTTTCTCATTTGTACTCCATACATAATAGGATCCCCAAAGGAACTGAAACAAGATTCAAATATAATTACAGATCTCACAATGTAAATCAAAACCAACAAAAGTTCCCTTTCTTACACTTTGGGAATAATGTTACTTTATTATACCTAACAGGAAGCACCCAATACAACTATATTAAGATGGTGTACACTTCAGGAATTCTGGGTTAGCTATTTTCTAAGTGTAACTTATAAACTAGATATGGCAAATTGAAATTTCACAAATTTCTTAAAATCTAATCCCAGAAGGAAAGGGGGCAAGTATTAATAACTGGCCAAATATACAAGGGTACAATTAACAAATAAACCAGAGCCTGCACTCTAATACAGAACCTCAAAGGAAGTAACAGATAGGTGTTTCTGGACTCCAAGGTCAACTTAATAAGTACCCAGTGGGAATTAGAAGACACTTCCCCAGTGCTTCTCCCCAAAACTCTGTCTACTGACATTCATCCAGGATAAGTGCATTCTTTGTGTTCCAATACCATCCTGGAATTAAGATTCCAATTTACTGTCCTCTTACTCATTCTGAAGCCCAGAAGCTACCCCCAAGAATTAAGAAGTTTCTTCTGAATCTTAACTTATGATGTACTGAAGTTCTACTATGTGTCAGTTAATTAACCCTTTCTCAAATAAAGGTTTGCACATGATTAAAGTTTCTGAAATTTAAATCTAGCATGTAAATTATTTGACCTTCCTGGATACTTTGTCCACCATCAGCTATTCTGGGGGTGAGTTGTGTTTTAGCATACCCATCTCAGGAAGTTTTGTTTGGCTTTCTCCAAGGAGAATTCACCTATCTCTTCTCAAGAGTTTCAGTTACTCCACAGTTGTCCTCTGGGATACACTATTTTATACAAACCGATTTCTTTGGTACTCATTTTTCAGTAAGATGTGGCTCCAGCCATATAAAAACAACTTGTGGATAAGGAATTTGAAAGCTTTACTTATTATCTATGAGTCAGTAAAGTATCTCATTTTAATTTTAAAAAACAAATTTCTAACTTACAATTTACAATTTTAACCATTGACAACAAATTTGCATTTAAAACAAAGACAAGTGGGTCAGGACCACCATCTTCTAATTGCTGCATTACTGAAATCTGTGATGGTTTCTCTTCCACAGCATAATCTGTAAGGGAAGAAAATATTGTAAAAGATTAGTTAAAATGACAAATCAAGAATGAAATCTGATGCAGGAATGGGCTGATTATTCACAAGAAAGAGCTAAGCACTTGATTTACAGATATGGTGAACATAAATTTATACCCACTGTCCCACTGAAATGCTAACAGTTTCCCTTTCATTCTCAAAAGTGACCCTGTCCAGTCTGGATGAGAACATGGTTATCCTATATATAGACTTATCCACAAACTGACTTATGCCATAATCTAAAGACACCCCTTTAGCATATGCACCGCTGTTTATAGCAGCATTATCAACAATAGCCAAACTATGGAGAGAGCTCAAATGTCCATCGACTGATAAATGAATAAAGAAGAGGTGGCATATATATAATGGAATATCAGGCATCAAAAGGAAAGAAATCTTGCCATTTTCAAGGAGGTGAATGGAGCTAGAGTGTATTATGCTAAATGAAATAAGTCAGTCAGGGAAAGACAAATACCATGATTTCACTCATGTCATATTTAAGAAACAAAACAGATGAACACAGGGGAAGGATAAAAGAGAGAGGGGTGCCTGGGTGGCTCAGTGGGTTAAAGCCTCTGCCTTCTGCTCAGGTCATGATCCCAGGGTCCTGGGATCGAGCCCCGCGTCGGGCTCTCTGCTCAGCAGGGAGCCTGCCTTCCTTTCTCTCTCTGCCTGATTCTCTGCCTACTTGTGATCTCTGTCTGTCAAATAAATAAATAAATAAATAATCTTTAAAAAAAAAGAGAGAGAGAGAGAGGGAAGCAAACCATAAGAGACTCTTAACTTTATATAGAGAACAAACTGAGGGTTGATGGGGAGGGGGATGGACTGAATGTGTGATAGGTATTAAGGAGGGCACTTGTGATAAGCACTAGGTGCTGTACATAAGTGCTGAATCACTAAATTCTACACTTACCATATGTAAGAAACCAATCTTACCATATGCTAACTAGAATTTAAATAAAAACTTGAAAAAGAAAAATAAAGATAGCCCTTTAACAAAAATTCTCCAACTATCACAAGAATTTCACATATTACATGTTCTAAGACCAATATTTAAAATAATCTATGATCTACAAGAAAGTGATAATACCATAACCTCTAGATGAAAAGGGTGTTCTGGGGTTGAGGGAGAAGAGAATCTTACTTTTTACTCTATATTCTTTTGTACTGTTGAGATTTTTTTTACCATTAAAAAACTAAACTTTAAAAAAATGTACCCAGAAAATAAACTAAAACTAAAATAAACTAAATAAACTAAAATAAACTAAAACCATCATAAATGACTGGCTTCATGAAACACTTCCTCTAAGTCAAGAGTTCAGCACATATATCAGTCACCAAAATCACCAGTAAATCACAACAGATTTCAACATGGACAAGTTAATACTTGAGACCCTGCACAGAACCTTTCCCATTGAATCCCTGAAAGCACAGTAGGTGATACTCAGTCATGCCATTTTGACTGATGGTTGTCTTCCCAGTTTGAAGTCAAATTCGTGGATAATAACCAAAGGAAACCAAAAAACTATTTTTTGGATGTAAGAGGAAATGTCTATTTTACCAATAAATGGAAATATTTATTTTTTTTAAAGATTTTATTTATTTATTTGACAGAGAGAGTTCACAAGTAGGCAGAGAGGCAGGCAGAGAGAGAGGAAGGGAAGCAGGCTCCCTGCTGAGCAGAGAGCCCGACGCGGGGCTCGATCCCAGGACCCTGGGATCATGACCTGAGCAGAAGGCAGAGGCTTTAACCCACTGAGCCACCCAGGCACCCCTGGAAATGTTTATTGAAAAGAAAAATACTAAGTGACTTAAGAGAAAACATAAGAAGAAAGTATTTGTATGAAGTTATCCCATTGGAATATAAAACTGCAAAATTCTGGTGAAGAGACAGGAATAATATGGTTTAAGTAAGTATAAATAGTTGTTTCTTGTAGGAGAGGTTTTAATAATTAGATTTAATGAATATGGAATCTTATTTAAACAACAGAGTAGGCTAATTTAACTTCTTGTAAGTTAAATCTAAGACTCATTAAAATAACCAAAGTTTGAACCTAAGTAGTAACTTTACTAACAAAAGAATGTTTTTAGAGGGTCCAAGTAAAGTAGTAAGGATTAGACAATCAAAAGAATGCTTAACTTACATGAAAGTTCATAGTTGAACTATCTGGGACATGGCTGGATTTTATAGTCTGATACTTTCAGCCAACATTGCTGAGACCCCACAACAGACCCAGCACCATGGTAGGAGAAGACACGAGCATGAATTAAGTCTGAAGAAATGCATGGTTTAAGTGAAAAGAATCAGACCTATGAAATACCTAAATTACAGTAATTACTATATTAACACCTTAGTAAGGGTGTATAAGAATTTCTATTCAGGGGCACCTCGGTGGTTCAGTCAGTTATGCCTCTAACTCGATTTCTGCTCTGAGAGATTGAGCTCCATGTTGGGCTCCATGTTCAGCAAGAGTCTCCTCGAGATCTTCCTCCTCCTGCTCCCTTCTCTTCTACTCCACGCCCAGCTAATGCACATGCGGTCTCTTTCTCTCTTTAAAATAAATAAATAAAATCTTAAAAGAAAAAAAAACTAATTTCTATTCAAACAGAGATGATGTAAAACACTACTACAGAGTAGCACTGGCAAGGATTCAGAGAGGAGCTTTTTATTACTCTGGATTTTGAAAGGTTGAGGAGTTCTTCAAGGAGTCTACAGTATACAAACATATTCTAGTCAGAGGAAAGGAAGATAAGGAAAGTACTAATTACATGTCTACACCAGTCAATGTTCTCGCTACGTACTTCCAGGTATGAAATCTGACTTAATATTCACAATGACTTTTAAGTAGGTATAATTACCTAAGATTAGGAAAAAGATTCAGGGAGGATAAATGAACTGCCCACTGGGTCACAGCTAGAAAATAAGGGTACGAGGATTAAAACCCAGGTTTGTCCAGTTTTGTAGCCCATTCTCTCCCAACTATTCCACAGAGTAAGAAAAAACATGGAAGTATGGAAAGCGAATATTCAGAAAACAGTAAATGATCTATAATGTGCACAGAGTACTGGGTGGAGTATTGGCTGGAAATAAAGTTAGAAAGATAAGTTGAGATAAAGTTATAAGGAACATTGTATGCTAAAATAATTAATTTATACTGAAGGCATTGGGAATCCACTGAATGTTTCTAAGCCAGAGAAATATAGGACAATATCTATGTAATATAAAAAGATAATTGGTAACAACATGGAAGATAAAATAAAGGAAAGACTGAAGGCAAGGTAACCAGGTAAAAGACTAGGATAAAATTGTGGAAAGATTATTGATAAACCGCCTCCTAAAAATGTACTAACTAGATGCTGATCTGCATCTATCAACAACAAACTTTCATATAGAGATAAGCATTCTTTTGAATGGATAGTCATTTTACTTCTTACCAGAACTCAGTAAAAATATTTCTTTAACATAAAATTGCTATTTATGTTCAGTGCTCTCCATTTATCATATGTCAAATTCTGAATGTCTAATATACGGCAAAACAAAAAGATAATGTCCTGACTGTTCAATCAGGTGGGCCAAATCCTAGAATTATAAGCAACTCTTCAGAGTGTCATGTGTTTCAAAATACAAAGAAAAAAGTGCCAATGAACTACATTTATTCTATAATTAAAAATAATAAATCCTTCCAACAAATGAAATGACCTTATAATATAAAAACATAAATATCTACTCTAAAACTATCAGTAACAGCAACAATTATTTTCATGGCACTGAGTAGTTGTTTTCCCCGTTGGAGAAGAAAAAAGTGGTTATCACTCAAATTCTCTCCCCTTCCCTTAATTAGAAGACAACATCTGGCTTCCCGCAATTACTATCCCTGTTTAAATATATAAGTCCACATACCTCCTTTCACACCCGTGGAGATGAGAATGGGAGGAAGGCCATCTTCAGGAATTAGGTTCATTGCACTGCCAACAGGACTTCCAACCTGAGTTATACTCCCAGAGAACAGAGAAATATCCGCCTAGGAAAAGCAAATCGGCAAAGTGAGTTTTACAGAGAGGTCTAGACTTTAGCAGGATATTGTTGAGAATATAAATGGGAATTTAAGTGAAAATTTGAAATTCATACTTTTTGAAAAATAGTATAAGTTTCTCATTAACCTGTGGTTTCCCAAAAGCCTGGGTTTATACTATGAACATATTTCCAACTAGAGTTTCTCTTTTTGATATCACCAAATCATAATAACGATGGAAGAGGCCTTGTAATCTGGGTTAAAGCTTTCTCTACCTGGGTTTCCCCTGCCATAAAAGAAGATATTTTTAAAAACTTTAGCGGCAACAGAAACAAAGTTTCAATGTTATCTCAATTTCTGAAACTTTAATACGTTTGGGTCCACTTAAATTCTCATTTACATTGCTTTTTATTTTTTATTTTATTTATTTATTTTTAAGATTTTATTTATTTGAGAGAGAGAGCAAGAGAGCACAAGCAGGAGGAGTGGCAGGCTGAAGAGAGCATATACGTGACTCGATCCCAGGATTCTGAGATCATGACCTGAGCCAAAAGCAGATGACACTTAACCAACTGAGCCACCTAGGCGTCCCTTGCACTGCTTTTTAAAAATAACTTCGAGAGGGCGCCTGGGTGGCTCAGTTGGTTAAGCAGCTGCCTTCAGCTCAGGTCATGATCCTGGAGTCCCGGGATCGAGTCCCGCATCAGGCTCCCAGCTCCATGGGGAGTCTGCTTCTCCCTCTGACCTTCTCCCCTCTCATGCTCTCTCTCACTCTCTCTCTCTGAAATAAATAAAATCTTTAAAAAAATAAAAATAAAAAAAAATAACTTCGAGAGATACCTGAGTGATTCAGTCAGTTAAGTGCACCTAACTCCTGGTTTTGGCTCAGGTCATGATATCAGGGGCGTGGATCAGGCCCCTTGTCAGGCTCCATGTTGGGCATGGAGTCTGCTTAAGATTCTCTTTCTCCCTCTCCCTCCTTCCCTCCTCCCCTCCACTTTCTAAAAACAAATTAATTAATTAAAAATAACTTTAAGAATAGTGGTGATGGTTGTACAGCAATATAAATGGACTTAATACCACTGGTTTGTACACTTAAAAATGATTAAGATGGCAAATCCTATGTTGCATATATTTTACCACAATAAAAAAGGGGGTTAAAATTAACTGATAAAATACAAAGATTAAAGGAGTGCCTGGGTGGCTCAATCAGTTAAGTGTCCAACTCTTAATTTCGGCTGAGGTTGTGATCTCAGGGTCCTGGGTCCAGGCCCCATGTTGGGCTCCATGCTCAACAGGGAGACTACTGGAGGATTTCTCTCCCTCTCTCTTTGCCCCTCCCCTGCTTGCCCTCTCCTTCTCTCTCTAATAAATAAATGAATCTTTAAAAAAATACATATTAAAATAAGTCATTGTTTTCATTTACTATGCAATGAAGTAAAACTTCAAGTTCATTTTTCTTTGCATTAATATGAAGATCATATTTAACTACACTATAAAGTATAAGGTTGAAACACACATTTGGGGTGGAGTTAATTCTTTAAATCCATGAGCATGGAATGTTCTTCTACCTTTTTGTGTCTTCTTCAGTTTCTTTCATGAGTATTCTGTGGTTCCTCGAGTACAGATCCTTTACCTCTTTGGTTAGGTTTATTCCCAGGTATCTTATGGTTCTTGGTGTTATAGTAAATGAAATCGATTCTTTAATTTCCCTTTCTATATTTTCATTGTTAGTGTATAAGAAAGCATCTGATTTCTGTACACTGATCTTGTATCCTGCCACATTACTGAATTGCTGTATGAGTTCTATTAGTTTGGGGGTGGAGTCTTTGGGGTTTTTCATATAAAGTATCATCTCATCTGCAAAGACAGAGAGTTTGACTTCTAACAACTTAAGCAAAAACAAAAGCCTTTAAAAGTGTTTAAAAACTGTTTTTAACATGTTTAAAATATTTATAGCAGCTTTACTCAAAAGAACCAAAGACTGGAAACCATCCAAATGTCCATTAACAGGAATACAGATAAATTGTCATATCCATACAATGGAACACTACTCAGCAATTAAAAAAAAAAAAACCTAGCTTTTGATGCACACAACATGGATAAATCCTATAATCATTAGTTGAAGAAGCTAGACACAAAATATTATATACTCTATGTTCCCATTTATATGGAATTTACGAACAGAGGTGCCTGGGTGGCTCAATCAGTTAACTGTTTGCCTTTGACTCAGGTCATGGTCCTGGTCCTGGGATTGAGTCCCGCTTTGGGCTCCCTGATCAGTGGGGAGCCCGCTTCTCCCTCTCCCTCTACCTGCCACTCCCCCTGCTTGTGCTGTGTCAAATAAATGAAATCTTTAAAAAAAAAGAAAAAAAAAGACATTTAAAAATAGTCAAAACTAATCCATGGTGATACAAATCAAAATAATGATTGCCTTGGGGGAAAAACACACAGGTATTGATTGACAGAAAAAGGGCATGAAGGAACCTTCTAGAGTGATGGAAATGGTCTATATTTTCACATTGGCTGAACCCAGTGGTGGTTGCATGGGTGTGTCTATAAGTTCATCAAGTTGCTTCCTAAAGATTAATATTCCTTAAGCACTTCACTATCTAGATTTTATACTGAATAAAGATTAAAACTATTCTTTAAAAAAATATGTCCATGTCTTACTATATTTTTGTCTAACTATAATTTAGGACTCTATCAGTTTTTAGGGGGTTTTTGCTAAAATTTTTGCAATGTTCTTGGGGTGCCTCGGTGGCTCAGTTGTTAAGCACCTGCCTTCAGCTCAGGTCATGATTTCGGGGTCCTGGGATCAGGGCCTGCTTTGGGCTCCCTGCTCAGCAGAGAGTCTGCTTCTCCCTCTCCCACTCCCCTTGCTTGTATTCCCACTCTCGCTGTCTCTGTCAAATAAAAAAAATACAATCTTAAAAAAAAAATTTTTTTTGCAATGTTCTTGCTAAAAATTTTGGAGTATTCTCAATACATCATCATGTAAGAGGAGATTTGGAAAATTTTATTGACAAACGATTATTACCTGCTTTGAAAGCTTAGTACAGGAAATATAATAATCTATTCTTACTATTTAATGATGCATAAATCCATCTTTTAGTATCACAGAAAGTGGTCATCTGGCCTCCACTAATATATTATCTGTGGAAAGGAATTTATTTCATTCAGTGAGCTCCTATTAAGTGCCATGCACTCTACTGGGTCCTAAAGATGAGAAAAATATATTCTAGTCTGGCCTTATAAAATCTGTTTTTCCACATTTTACCAGATAAGTATTAAAATAAAGTGTTAAACAATGCAAGAGATAGAAGTGAAATAACTAGCTTGGTTTTAGTTTTGCAAACTGGGCCAAACTTTGTTTCGTTTCTTTTTTCTTTTCTTTCCTAACGATTTTATTTGACAGAGAGAGAGATAGTGAGAGAGGGAAAACAAGCCTGAGGAATGGGAGAGGGAGAAGCAGGCATCCCGCTGAGCAGGGAGCCCGATGTGGGACTCCATCCCAGGACCCTGGTATCATGACTCGAGCCTAAGACAGACACTTAACGACTGGGCCACCCAGACACCCCGAACCTTGTTTCCTTGTAACATTCATTCACTAAAACTTCCTCTTGCACTGAAACAAAATTTATATTCTAAAAACCTATCCGGGCACCTGGCTGGCTCATTTGGTAGAGTGTGCAACTCTTGATCTCAGGGTTGTAAGTTTGAGCCCCATGTTGGGTATAGAGATTACTCAAAAATAAAATCTTTTTTTTTTTTTTTTAAAGATTTTTTTTGCTTTTATTTCACAGAGAGAGAGAGAGAAAGAGAGAGAGCGCACAAGCAGGGGGAGTGGCAGGCAGAGGAAGAGGGAGAACCAGGCTCCCACAGAGCATGGGGAGCCTGATGTGGGGCTTGATCCCAGGACCTAAGGACCACAACCTGAGCCAGAGGCAGATGCCCAACCCCCTGAGCCACCCAGGCACCCCTAAAAGAAAATCTTTAAAATCTTTAAATCTTACCTAGAAACCAAAAAGTAGGGGTGGCTGGGTGGCTCAGTCAGTTAAACGTCTGCCTTCTGCTCAGGTCATGATCCCAGGGTCCTGGAATCAAGCCCCATGTCGCGCTCCCAGCTCAGCAGAGAGCCTACTTCTCCCTCTCCCCTCTGCCCATGCTCTCTCTCGAGCTCTCTCTCTCTCAAAGAAAGAAAGAAAGAGAGAGAGAGAAAGAGAGAGAAACCAAAAGGTAGAACAGAAGACAGCAGAGAGCTGCTCAGTTTAAGAGAAAAGAATAGAGGGACTCTTCAGCCTCCTTCATATAGCCTGGCCCTTCCTCACCATGGCACTCCCACAAGGCCACCACAGAATCTGGGGAACAGTTTGAAAACCAATATACAAAGGGCGCAGGATTCCATCTGCATGACTTCTAACGACAGCACTAGCTTGAGCTCACTGTGAACAACCTTCATAAGAATCTTTTTCCTGAAAAAAAAAAAAACCCTCCAAAAATAGAGCAAACAAGAACAGATTTTGGGGCACCTGGGTTGCTCAGGGGATTAAGCCCCTGCCTTCAGCTCAGGTCATGATCTCAGGGCCCTGGGATCAAGCCCCGCCTCGGGCTCTCTGCTCAGCAGGGAGCCTGCTTCCCCCCCTCTCTCTCTGCCTGCTGCTCTGCCTACTTGTGATCTCTCTCCCTCTGTCAAATAAATAAATAAAATCTTTAAAAAAAAAAAAAAAAGAACAGATTTTGCCACATTTACTTTACTCACACACATGCACTAAGCTGTATCTGAAACTTACAGGGTTCCACAGAAAGGTCACTCAACTTGGGCAGAAACAGCATAATGCTAAATAAACTAAGTACTCACTTTTAGTTACTGTTTTTGTTTTCTTACCTCTGCTGGTAGAGGACTGGTAGTTACTGGCTTAACTGGGTCATGTGACACAGCCAAGGTTCCTGCAGAGGAAGTTCCATTCACTGTTAATTTGGCTGCATCAGCAACTTCTCCATTAGGCAAGATCCCATCAGCAAACCAAACTCGCCTCTGCTCTCTGGGCTGAGCCACTTGAGGAGCCAGAAAAATAAAACAGGCATCAATGTGATATCGGTAGAAATTCTAACATCAAAGAAGAGAAGGTCACCAATTTCAGAAGTACAAAGAAATGACTATTTAGCATCTTATCATTATAAATACAAGAACTGTAACTGTGTATAAAAGTGGTTATAAATTAATAAAATATGAGTTTAAATATATTTTTTACTTCTGTAACTTCAAGTTAAATCTTTATTTAAAACACTTTACTTTAAAATATTAAATACACTTATGATTACATCACATACCCTGCTCCATAGCATTGACAGAGAAACTAAGAAAGGTGGTTTAAGTGCCTAGGAAATAAATTAATAGCAGGGAAAAAATATCTAGCAATAGATAGCCACATCTCCTAAAAGTATGAGGTTTCCACAGGAATTAACTATCTGGAAAAGTGATACCACATTTTTAAAGGGCAAAAGATGCCCTGAAGAATGTTGAAGAATTATTTACTAATAAAGGAAGAGTTGGCACAGATATATAAGAGAATTGGGAAGCAAACAGACCAGATCTTTGGCTGATGTGTAACTGAAGATGAAAGACTGATCTGGTAGTGCACAAGTAGTCTGCAGTAGGGGAAAAGCTGGAAAACTAAGTCTGATGAAATGATCTCTTTAAATCCAGTTCCGAAAATCAATCCCAAACAGCCAAAACAAAGGCAGACTAGGGAGGAACAACAAAAATGACAAATGAAGTAAAGAGAATAAAGACTTAAGAAAGAAAGCCTGAACTTATAAAAATACAAGGAGTATGACTAAGGGATGATCGGAAAAGATGGGAAAATGGGGAAGAATACGACAATATCAGTAGAAGTCTTTGATCTTCAAAAGGGGAGGAGGTCTAATTAGCAAGGGGAAG
The DNA here is from genome assembly GCA_003697995.1 of Taxidea taxus jeffersonii. Lineage (NCBI taxonomy): Eukaryota > Metazoa > Chordata > Mammalia > Carnivora > Mustelidae > Taxidea > Taxidea taxus. The sequence goes on from ML103530.1 coordinate 76,325, forward strand.
GGAATATTACTAGACAGAAAGACATAAAATTAATGAAAGAAGATTGATTTTAATTATCAAGGGAAACATCCTGACAAGATTATTTTAAGTAAATATATAACCGCTGTTTTTACTACTGATAATCTCCTGAATTTACAACGTACCATTCATCTGACAATATCATAATTCTGGAGATATAATAAACTAAGTTAAGCCTATAATATCCTACTTATCATGTGATATAATAAGAATTAAAGTTCTAGATTTTATAAAGGTCTAAGTACCTAATGATGTTTTCATATGGATAGATTAAAAATGAAAAGAGAGGGGCACCTGGGTTGCTCAGTGGGTTAAGCCTCTGCCTTCGGCTCAGGTAATGATCTCAGCGTCCTGGGATTGAGCCCCACATCAGACTCTGCTCAGCAGGGAGCCTGCTTCCCTCTTCTCTCTGCCTGCCTCTCTGCCTACTTGTGATCTCTTTCTCTCTCTCTCTGTCAAATAAATAAAATCTTTAAAAAATATATTAAAAAAAATGAAAAGAGAAAATGGCACTGTGTTTCCAAAAAGCAATACTAGAACCAGCTGGTCCAAAGAAAGAACTCTTCATTTTCATAAACTCCTACAAAGAACATTAAGGTAGGCATGAGGCTAGGATTTTACAGATCAACCTCAAATTCCGCATCTTTTTTCAAGGATAAGCAGTGTAATCACTACATTTTTAAGCTGGAAAGGGTATTAGCATATTTTTAGAGGTGCCTCCAAAATATCAGGCAACACAGTATTTACTTGCCCAGAAATAATCTTGACACATTTCTCACCTTGTTCCTTCCACTTTAATAACCACCCAGAGGGACTTAATCTATAGTGTTTTAAAGACTTGTGCTGTAAAATCACATCAGCACCTTTTCAGAGGAACTTGGTGAGGAAAAAGAGAGAGAAGAGCACATGATTCCCTACCTTCTGCTCCAGGGTGCTTTAAAACTCCCACAGGTACCATCACAGTGGGAGGTGGAGAGCTCAGGGCTCCTGAGGCCTGAGCTTGCTGCAAGGGAGGGATAGTAGAACAGTATTCAGCAGGATTGTTAGGGTTAGGGCTCTGGCTTGAGGCACTCATCATGTTCTCCCAGGCTTGAGCTAAAGCAAATACAGACAATCAATGTGAATGGGTTGCAAAATATGGACATCAAGACCTCCAAAATATTGGATAAATAATGTAGCTCCTCCTCATTAACATTCATAGTATGTCTCTCTTCCAGCTTGTGAAAGTATTAAGGTGATAGGTGATTTTATTCAATAAAGGAGACCATTTAGTTAGTAAACTATTTGGAAGCAACAAATATGAATTAACAGATACTTCTCATACAGACTGAAAGCACATCAGTCTGAGGTTAATGACTAGGCTCCTGGCTCCTTTAAGAGACCATACATTCCCTTAAGAGGGAGTGAAACATCAAACTTACTAAGGATTTGCAACTGGGGTAGCATTTACACATGGGGGGCAGGTTTAATATTTGATGCATATTGCCCAGCTAGCTCAGTTGGTAGAGCATGAGACTCTTAATATTTGATGCATTTTACAAAGTTCTATCAAAAATCAAAATCGGGGACTAAAACAGCATAATCCCATTATATGGTATTTTTTTGTTTTATTTATAGACGTCAAGGCTCTTCTTAGTTGAGGTAAAATCTCAGTTGAAAAATTCTGAGGCCTAAAGCTCAAGAGAACACATCTCAACATGTTTGTGAATTCTGATTTCGTGTAATCATTACCTCACATAAAAGTATCCAGCAAAAACAACCATTTCACATCTTTGGTGTCTCAAAAGCAGAGGACACATTTGAACATGAAAATGTGCCAATGTCATATAAGTGCCATCAACCAACATGAATGATCACAAATGCATTAAGATTCTGTATACTCTATTATTTTACTAACTAAATATTGATGTATCAACTATTGTTTTTAAAGTAAACAGGATGAAAGATGCTACAGAAATGAAAGATATCAAATTTTATCTTCTAGGTTCAGGTAATATCACATGCCCAGGAATGGAAACCACCCAAACTTTTTAAGCATTCTTTAAAAACTCTCATTCAACATCAAAGAATGATCCATAAGATTATGAACATTTATTGCCTCCAAACTTCAGGACAAGGCTAAAAACAATAGCTATGTTCCTTTAAAAGCACTGGCAAAAAGAGGGGAGGAAGAGAAAAGGTGAAAGGGAAATAGGGTTAGGGAACACTGAAAAGCATCAAATTAAATATTCAGAAAAAGACTTCGCTAAGCCATGCGAGAGGAAAGACACTGGAAAAACCAGAAAAAGTAGATTACTTTAGGATTCCCTGGTAAGGGGATCCTTGGCTTAATAAAAATAAGTATTCCATATGAATCCTCTGCCATTTCCTTCATCTTTAGCTATGCCAAGTTAAAAAAAAAAAAAAAGAAGCTATCAACTTGAAAGACCTCATCAAATAAAAGAGGTACTGGGTACTGTAATTAAGTATCATGCTCTTTTCTGTGGATATATGTCCGAAAATGAAAGCAGGAATAAAAATCATCATTTCAGCAAATGAGTGAAATAACTACCATCTAAAAATTGACCCTTAAGAGTAGAGAGAATGAATTAATATTTGATCAAAATTGTAAGAATTCAGAAATGGGAGGAAATTAGATGGATCACAGGAGATCAGAACAGATCAGATTAACTGACATGCAGTAGGTTAATAAGCCAGCAACAGGAAAACATCACTAGGAGCAACGCAGACAGACAGAGCAGGAGGGGTCTTAAGCAGATAGGTTCCGGCCTCCAGGATGCACCCGACCCTGGCACAGGCAGCAGTGGTGTCCAAGTTGTACATTTTATTAGTAATTCTTCTGGCAACTGTGCAAAGATGTACTCAAAGAGGAAATACTACAGACTGATCAATTTTGTTGCATCTCTTTACAAAATACTGTTTTAAATTTTTTAACTAAAATTCCCTTGTATTCATTTCCAGTCCCACAAAAGATGAACACGGGACAACTATATTTACCTTCTCCTGGCCATACTCTTTTACCACAACTAAATTCAAAACAAATATCCTTCTAACAAATCTAAGTAGTATTAGGGTGATAACTGATAGAAAAATGGACTTCTCTATTTGATCTTAGACGCTAAAATATTTATTTTTAACAAGATAAATGAAACAAGGTGTTACTAAGACTATATTTTAAGTTATTTCCTAGAGATGGCTTCCCTTGAAAAGAAAACCTAGGCCCAATTTTAGTATTTCATCATCTGAGTAGTCAATAGCCTTCCACCCCCATCCCACTTCAGTCATTTCATAGGAACATTAAAGCCACACAGCACCATAAGAAACTCCATTCTTCCTGCAAAACTTACCTGACGTTAGCATTCATTCATTGAGTTTAGGCACAGGAGTTTTGAAATTCTACAATACTTCAAAACATGGAAATCTATTTTCAGTTAACGTTGTACCTTTTGAGAAGGTGAGCAACTTATAGAGAAGGCAGGAAAAAACAGTATCTTTTTCATAGGAATTCTCTTGTTTTGTCTCCATAACTGTGAATCCAAACTGTTTTAATACTTACCATTCATTAGCACTGAATGGCAGATTACACATACTCTAGCTTCCTTTCTATCCATGTATAACAGTTTACATTTCAGGCTACAGCAGGAAGCACAGAAAACCTGTAGAAAAAAGAACATACTAAATTTATTTAGAATCACAATACGAAGGGAGCAAACTAATTCTGACCAACACTGACTGACAGGAAACCATATTACTACAACACTGAAAACTTCAAAGGAAAATGCAATTGAGGAAGCTGGGCACAAGATCCAATTCAAAAGCGAGAGCAAGATGACAAGTCTATCAGCAGTAAGGAAAGTCAAAGTGTCAGCTGAAAATAAAAACTTAGCCAAGATCACAGAAGAAATACATAGCGGGGGGGTGGGGTGGGGATGAGCTACCCTTAGGCGAAATTCCTACACACATATCTCATAACATGGGCATTTAAAGACAGTTACATCTATTTGGAAAGGCAAGATAGCAGGATGAAATAAGCAAGCACTGAGAATTCCAGGTATTAGCTTCTGGTTTTTACTCATCTTGTGTGTGGAATAATAACTACAATAATCATTTTCACTGGTTTGGTGAGAACCTTTTTCCTGAAAGCCAGGGAAGATCAAAGTATACAACTCAATCCTAAAATAAGCACAGGCGTAGCTATAGAAAATCAAAGCAGGCAACAAAAATTCACGAGGCCAATTTCTAGCACCTTATTTCCACTTTCCAAGGTTGGTTCCTGATAATCTTACTTTCTTCTCCCTTCCACATCAGGCAATAATGAATCTCCTTAGCTCCCTCTTAAGATTTATTTTCTTGAGAAGTCATTAGTCACTTATCACACAGAGCCCCATACAGGCGGAAGGCCGTTACCAGTATGGTAAATTCTACTAATCCAGTCTTTATGGTCAAGAAGTACCTATCTTACAAAGATGAATCAAGAGATGAGGTCATATTAAAGACAAAGAGAGATCATCTCTTTTCCTACTAGGTACAATTAATCTATCTAGCTACCATGATCACCAATTTACAGTTTTCAGAGGCTTTATATTCTCAAAGTAACTCTACAGTGTAGGAGGAACAGGAAATAGATGATCCTTTTTCTATCAAAATAAACTGAATTTGGATGGTTAAAAGACTTGTTCAAGTTCACAGCAAACAGTATGAATACAAGCTTTTTACATCTACTTTCTCATTTAACCTTGATGAAGGTACTCATTTACAATTAAAAGAGTTAAATAAACAAATGTTAAGTAAAACCTTTCAGTTGTACAGCTAGTAGGCTACATAAGTCTCCAAAGACCCTGTTCTTTTTTTTTTTTTAAGATTTTTATTTATTTATTTGACAGAGATGATAAGTAGACAGAGAGGCAGGCAGAGAGAGGAAGGAAAGCAGGCTCCCTGCTGAGCAGAGAGCCCCGATGCGGGGCTCGATCCCAGGACCCCGGGATCATGACCCAAGCCGAAGGCAGAGGCTTAACCCACTGAGCCACCCAGGTGCCCCCAAAGACCCTGTTCTTAACCGTTATGTAATACTACCTCATATGAATTCATATATGGAATTTCATTTTTGTTTGAGACTTGAATTCTCCTTCTCCCTCCCATGACTTAGTCAGTTGCTAAGTCCTGTTGGTTCTCACTCTTATATGGTCTTCCCAAAATATCATCTCCTCCCCTCCATCAATAATGCCACTGCCTTTATTTATGGTTATATTATTCGAGGCTAAGAAGATAATCTTAATCAATTATCTGTCTTCCTAATTTTTAAATATGCCTTTCTAATTCATCTTTCACACAATAAATGACAGAACTTTCTTAACAGTGAATCTAATCATATTAATCCTGAAATCTTTCAATAACCTTTGTAATCAAGGCATAAAACGAAGAAGCTATCACTCACTCATTCATGCTACAAATGTCTGAGCTCCAACTATGTGCAACTATGTACAGGCTACCCTACTAGATGTAGCAGTGAACAAAATAGGTATGTCCTTTGCCTTCATGAAATTCATAGTCATATTAGTCTACAGAGGTTATAATCTGAAATTAAATAATCACACAAGTGAATATAAAATTACTTGCTTTAAGAGAAATATGTGATAAAATAAGATGTAATCAAGGCCTTACCTCGACTGGGTCAAGGAAGGTTTTATTTACAAAATGAGAGAGAGAAAATCTGAGATAAAAGTTTTTTATGCATAAAATAGTAACAGGAGAGATAATAATAAGCAGAGGAAACAGTTGAGTGCACAGGTCCCATCAGGGGAAGAAAGCATGGCTCCATTAAGAAACTAAAAATAGGGGTGCCTGGGTGGCTCAGTAGATTAAGCCGCTGCCTTCAGCTCGGGTCATGATCTCAGGATCCTGGGATTGAGCCTGGGTCTCTGCTCAGCAGGGAGCCTACTTCCCCCATTTCTCTCTGCCTGACTCTCTGCGTACTTGTGATCTCTCTCTCTGTCAAATAAATAAATAAAATCTTAAAAAAAAAAAAAGAAACCAAAAATAGTTAATCTGGCTAGAGGCCCTTAGGTTAAGGGAGGCAGTGAATAAGATGAGGCCAGATAAGACAAACACCATATGATTTCACTCATGTGTGGAATCTAAGAAACAAAACAAATGAACAAAGAAACAAACAAAAAAGACTCAAATACAGAGAACTGGTGATTGCCAGAGTAGAGGTGAGTGGGAGGCTGGATTAGATAAAGGGGATTAAGAGGTACAGTTTTAGTTATAAAATAAGTCACAGAAATAAAAAGTAGAGCATAGGGGATACAGTCTTTAAGAGTATTGTATAGAGGGGCACCTGGGTGGCTCAGTGGGTTAAAGCCTCTGCCTTTAGCTCAGGTCATGATCTCAGGGTCCTGGGATCAAGCCCTACATCAGGCTTTCTACTCAGTGGGGAGCCTGCTTCCTCCTCTCTCTCTGCCTTCCTCTCTGCCTGCTTGTGATCTCTGTCTGTCAAGTAAATAAATAAAATCTTAAAAAAAGAGTAATGTATAGAATTGTTCAATCATGATGGTGTACAGATGAAAATATAACTGTAGGGACGCCTGGGTGGCTCAGTTGGTTAAGCAGCTGCCTTCGGCTCAGGTCATGATCCCAGCGTCCTGGGATCGAGTCCCATATCCGGCTCCTTGCTCAGCAGGGAGCCTGCTTCTCCCTCTGCCTCTGCCTCTGCTCGCTTGCTCTCTCTCCCTCTCTCTCTGACAAATAAATAAATAAATAATCTTTAAAAAAAAAAGAAAAGAAAAGAAAATATAACTGTATACTAACTATATTTCAATTAAAAAAAAGATGGCAAACCAAAGGTTCTATAGGTTGTATTAATAATTTTGTTTTTTAATAGAGCAAAGGGAAATCACTCAAATATTTTAACCAAAGATATGATCAGACCTGCATGGCTATAGTATAGAGAAAAATAAGAATGGATTTGGGATTATTCAATATATAGAACTCAATCAATGTGATACACCTTACCAACATAATCATCTCAAAGCAGAAAAACCAGTTGACAAAATGCAACACCCTTTCATAATAAAAACAGTAAAAAAGCCTAGAAACATAAGAAAACTACCAACATAATAAAAGCCATATAAAAAAATCCATAGCAATCACCATACTCAGTGGTGAAAAACTGAAAGCTTTTCCTCTGAGTTCAGAAATGAGGCAAAGATGCCTGCTTTCACCTCCTCTACTCAACAATGTTACTGGAATTTCTAGCCAAAGTAATTAGGCAAGAAAAAATAAATAAAAGGCATCCAAATTGGAAAAAAGTAAAATTATCTGTTTGCAGATTATATGAACTTATATACAGAAAACCCTAAATATTCCACATAGAAAAACTATTAAAACCTATAAATGAATTCAGTGAAGTTGCAGGATACAAAGTCAACACACATGTATCAGGAGCAAAAGGAAATTACAAAATTCCATATATAGTAACATCAAAAAAGAATAAAATAGACCAGATAAAATATTTGTGTTATATATAATGAACAAAGGGCTAAGATCCATAACATATAAAAAGCTTCAATGAACTAATAAGAAAAATACAAATGTTACAAATGCTTCTAAAGAAGATAAGCAAGAATTCAGACAGGTAAATTTACAGAAAATTTTTCAGAAAAATAAATGACTAACTAAAGATATACTAAGTATCACTTGTGACAAAATAAAAATTAAAAGAATGAGATGCTCTTTTTCTATCTTACAAAGATTTTTAAGAAACTGATATTATCCGATGGTGGTGAGGGTATAGAGAAAAGAGGAACTTTCTCTCATATCCCCCTGGCGGTAGCATAAATTGGTGGATTAATTTACCAGTAACTTTTAAAATTTTAAATGTTCTTTCCCTTTGACTTAGCACATGCAATTTTTAAAATTTTTATTTTTTATTTCCATTTTAGAAGGGGGAGGGGCAAGGGGAGAAAACGAATCTCAAGCAGATTCCACACCCAGCACAGAGCCCAAAGTGGGGCTCAATCTCATGTCCCTGAGATCATGACCTGATCCGAAATAAAGAGTCAAATGTTTAACCTACTGAGCCATACAGGTGCCCTTGGCACATGCAATTTGAAAGATTTATCATACAAAAACAAAACAAAACAAAACAAATGTGCAATGAGATGTAACAAGAATTCATTCTATATAGTTTATAATAATCCAAAGTTATAAACAACAAAAATGTTCATCAGTAGAGGAATGGTTAATTAAACTGCAGTATAACCATTAAATGGAATGCTGTTAGTCTGTAAAAAGAATAAGATAGTTCTTTATGTAGTTACTCATATGAAAAAGTAAAAATAATCAAGTTGGAGGATAAGAACTGGACAGAAATAGGGCTTTATCCCCCCTTCTCTATTTACTTTACATGATTTTTTTGGTGTTGGACTGGGATATTTTAATTTTATTTTGAGAGAGCCTTTTCTGTATTCTAAGAGGAAAGAGAATTAAAAGGATTAGTTGGGTGTTACAGGTTAAATCGTCTCTCCCCCAAATACATATATTGAAGTCTTAACCCTTAATACTTCAGAATGTGACTCATTTGGAAATACAGTCTTTACAGAGGTAATCAAATTAAAATGAGGTCATTAAGGTGGGTTCCTAATCCAATATAAATGGTGACCTTATAAAAGGGGAAATATGGACACAATATGTGGAGAATAGGATGTGAACATAAAGAGGGCCACCTACAAGCCAAGGAGAAAGACATGGAATAGCTCCTTCCCTCACAATCCTCAGAAGGAACAAACCCTATTACCACCTCAATCTCAGACTTCTAACCTCTGGCACTGTGACACAATAAATTTCTATTGGTTAAGCCACTAGTTGGTGATACTTTAAAGATTTTATTTATTTATTTGAGAGAGTAAGAGAGTGAGTACGAGTTGGGGGAGGAGCAGAGGGACAGGGACAAGCAGACTCTGCTGCCCTGGAGACCAACCCAGGGGTTGATCTCACCACCCTGAGATCATGTCCTGAGCCGAAATCAAGAGTCGGAGGCCCAACAGACCAAGCCACCCAGGTGTCCCTAGTGCTACTTATTATGATAGTCCTAGTAAACTAATATAGTTGGGAACTTTCTGAAGTAAAGGACTTGCTTTTGGTAAAAACAAAACAAAACAAACAAACAAACAAAAAACACCTCATGTAAGAATGAAAAAAAAAACAACACCCAAAACAAAGATATCCTTTTGTAAAAGGGGGCGGGGGGGGGGGGGCAGCATTATGCAGTTAAACAGAAGGACCTAAGACCGCCTATCCTTCCCAATATATGATGAGCCTAACAATAGTGTGGAGGGGGATCTTTTATGTCTCCAAGGAAACTGGAGCACCAAAGTGGCTCAGTGGGTTAAGCCTCTGTCTTCGGCTCAGGTCATGATCCCAGGGTTCTGGGATTGAACCCCACGTCAGGCTCTCTGCTCAGAGGGGAGCCTGCTTCCCCCCCCCGCCCGCCTGCCTCTGCCTACTGTGATCTCTCTCTGTCAAATAAATAAATAAAATCTTAAAAAAAAACAAAGTGGATGACTTACCAAGAAACTGCCTACAATGGCAAGAAAATGGGAGTCAGGCAAAGGGATGTTCCCATGCCAGAGAACTACATGGGATCAAATGTAACATACACCACAAAACCACCACAGGACAGTGCCTTTGACTGACACAGATGGTGTACCACAACATGAAATAGAAGACTGACCCAGAAATGCTGGCCCTCATTCTCAAAAATGAGAAAAAAGACAAAAACTATCATGTAATAGCTCCTCGGGTTAGAAGAATTAGTACCATGGAATAGATAGGCAGAATCTAAGAGACTGAAACCAACTGAGAACAATTTAATAATCTTGTATTTAAGATAACTGGATATAAAAAAAATAATAAAATAAAATTACTGGATAATACTAAAGTTGCCTGGCAAGACCAAGATCAAGTTGTTTGCCATGAATCAGTTTAGTCAGTGTTCAACAAGGGCATTCTTGGCATTTGGGGCAGCCAATCCCTCACTGTTTAGCAGCCCAGGTCCCAGATTTCTAAACACCAGTAGCAACCCCAGTCACGGTGACAAACAAAAACATCCCACCTCACACTGCAAACGTCATCTAAGTACCTTCCCCGGTTCTCTGAGCTAGAGAGTCAAAAAGTCAGTTCCAGAAATAGAGAATTACATATTTACACATACAAACTTATTATACTACCAAAATATCATACCATATACTTTTATTATCAGAACTAACACAATCTACTACAATCTATTGTATTTATTTAACCTAGTCCCCATTTCCCCAAGCTAGGGTGTAAACTTCATGAAGTAAAGAACTAAAGTATTTCAATACTGATTTCACAGTGCCTGAAATAAAACAGGGACTTAACAAATGTTTATTGCTTCCTTGATTACTAAAGTTATTGCACACATGAATATATGAGCAGAGAAACAAACATTAATGTGGACTTATCTGGGAAGGCCTCTATCACAGACACATTTGTCTTTGTAAAAAGACAAATTATGATTTATAATACATATGATATTCAATGTTCCAGCTAAGTACTGGTTAAAATCTTTCATTTGTGTGTTTTTGGTTTTTTTTTAACTGAGTTCAGTTCCTTTATTTTGTTGTTTATATATATTAAGGTTTATTCTTTATAATGTAGAGTTTAATGTTTTTTTAATTGAGGTACAGCTGACACACATTTTATTAGTTGCAGTTGTACAACATGATTCAGTATTTGTATATACTGCAAAAAGATCACCAAAATAAAGTCTAGTTAATATATGCCATCATACATAGTTACAGAATTTTTCACTATGACAACTTTTAAGATTCACTCTCTTAGCAAACTTTAAATATGCAATGAAGTATTATTAACTACAGTTGCTATGCTGTGTATCACATCTCTATGACTTGTTTTATAACTGGAAGTCGGTACCTTTTGATTACTTTCACCCATTTTGCCATTCTACCCGACCGCTACCCTTACTATCTCCCTCCATCTATGAGCTGGAGAGGTTTTTGTTTTTGTTTTATTTTTATTTCACATATAAGAGAGATCATAAGGTATTTGTTCATATCTCTGACCATTTGTGTGTTTACATGTAATTTTCTTAAATGTGGCATTTCTGGATTTCAATCTCAACTTTATCATTCACTGGCCAAATGAGTTTGTGGGAATAATTTAAACTCTGCAAGCCTCTGTTTTTCTTCATATGTAAAAATTAAATGTTAATATTCTACTTCTACAGCTTTTATGAGGATTAAATGAGATAATACATGGAAAATGCAGTACACAGTAGGAACTGAATGAATGATAATGCCTTTCTTATTTCCCTTTTCTTTCCTTTCAAAGCTTCCCACTCATGGCTTTCCACATAACAAATCCTACTGCCAAATTGATAGGTTGTTTTTTAAATTTTATTTATTTATTTGATAGAGAGAGAGAGAGGAGAGAGATCACGAGCAGGCAGAGAGGCAGGCAGAGAGAGGGGGAAGCAGGCTCCCTGCTGAGCAGAGAGTCCAATGCACGGCTCAATTCCAGGACCCTGAGACCATGACCTGTCGAAGGCAGAGGCTTAATCCACTGAACCACCCATGTGCCCCAAATAAACAAATTTTATACTCAAGTACCACGTGTGCCTATTTATGCCCGCTTACTGTGTGTATAATATTTAGTCCTTGAAAACTCTTGAAAATTCAAATCAGTAAATGTTCACTTATTAATTCCCAACTCAGAATAAGAGTGGAAAAAGTGATATCCCAGGTCTTCAAAAAAGTACTGTAATCATGACAAAAAAATAACTGCCTTGCAAGAACACAGGAAAGTGCTTGTAAATGACCAATATCCAGCTATTCACAAAGACGAATGAAAATAACAACTTATAAAAATTCTTAAGTGCAGAAGAGTACTTTACCCTGGCTTATTAGCAAATACCAAAACCAACCTAGCAAGAGCTAAAGCAGTTTTAATTCCAACTCTGCCTCTATCCAAATACCTGTTCCAACTTGACTGTTATTAACTGAAAACAAAAATAATCATTAGCCATTTTAAGAGTATACCACAGGAAGGGCTTTTATAAAAGGTCACTAATTCGACCCTGCAATTTTATTTCCAATCCATGTTACACAAGCAGACAGATACAACACCAGAATTATAAGAAAACAAATTTGACATAAAACCTTAAGCTTATTTGAAGTTACCAGACTGATAAATCTGTATATAGTATCCTCTAAGATACTATAAATTAATTTTTATATCTTGTAATTATTTTTTAAATAACCACATTGTGCTTTAAGTGTTTTTTAAAAATATTTTATTTATTTATCTGACAGATAGAGATCACAAGTATGCAGAGAGAGACAGGAGGAAGCAGGCTCCCTGCCAAGCAGAGAGCCTGATGCAGGGTTGGATCCCAAGACCCTGAGATCATGACCCGAGCCAAAGGCAGAGGCTTAACCCACTGAGCCACCCAGGCGCCCCACCACATTGTGTTTTAAGTTTTATGTGTAGGTTAAAAAAGTGCTAATTTGTAAAAGGTAAGCAATTAAAACATGTCCCTTTTTTAAAGCCATATTCTGGCCATTCTGCATTTTTAAAACTTATTATTACAGAAATTTTCAATCATATAAAAATAGACATAACAGTATTAAAAACGCCTAAGTGCCCAGTGCCCAGGTGAAACAGTTATCAAAATAAATCCTCACCTACTTCTCCCTCATATAATCATTTTGGAATAAATCTCATCTATCATCTTTAAATATTTCAATATATATCTCTGAAACACAGGGACTATTTTAATACACTACCATATCTTAAAATTAAAATACCTTAAAATTAACAATTTCTTAATATCAAATATCTGAACAATGTTAGCATTTTTAATAGCCTTTTTAAAATATGCTTTTTTTTTAAAGATTTTATTTATTTATTTCACAGAGATCATTAAGTAGGCAGAGAGGCAGGCAGAGAGAGGGAGGGGGAAGCAGGCTCCCTGCTGAGCAGAGAGCCTGATGCGGGGGCTCCATCCCAGGACCTGGGATCATGACCTGAGCCGAAGGCAGAGGCTTTAACCCACTGAGCCACCGAGGCGCCCCTAGACTCTCTTTTTTAGAGCAGTTTTGGGTTTACAATAAAATAAAGCAGAAATTAAACGGCATTCGATATACCCCTCCCCACACATGCCCTAGTTTCTGCCATTACCAACATCACTAATTCTAAGTTTCCCAAGGTGGAAGCTTAGAAAACTGACTTTAGGTCTTTCTTTTCTAATTTATGCATTTAATGCTACATTATTATTGTATTCTTTTAAATTTTATTTTAACTTTTTAATGTTATGCTTGAAGCAGAAATCAAAGATGTTCATATACCATGATTAGTGAATGTCTCAAGTCTCTTATTATACAGGTTCTTCTTCAAAAATACTTTATTGAAAGGATTGAGTCATTTGTCCTGTACTTTCCCACAATATGGATTTCATTGACTGCCTTCTTGTGGTGATATTTTTTAATGCATTTCTCTAACTTCCTATTTCCTATAAACTGACTGCTAGATCTATAAATTAATCAGATTCAAATATGCTTTTTCTGAGACTATCTCATAGATACTTAATTTTAAAGATTTTATTTATCTATTTGACAGAGGGAGAGACAGCAAGAGAGGGAAAACAAACAGGAGGAGTGGGAGAGGGAGAAGCAGGCTTCTTGCTTCTTGCTCCATAAGAGGCTTGATTCCAGGAACCTGGGATTATGAGCTGAACCAAAGGCAGAGGACTAACCACTGAACCACCCAGACACATTCATCCTGAATTATTTTTAATCAAATCAATATTAAGAATTAAAAACAGGACACCTGTGTGGCTCAGTTGGTTAAGGGACTGCCTTCAGCTCAGGTCATGATCCTGGAGTCCTGGGATAGAGTCCTACATCGGGCTCCCAGCTCCATGGGGAGTCTGCTTCTCCCTCTGACCTTCTCCCCTCTCATGCTCTCTCTCTCTCAAATGAATGAATGAATGAATGAATTAATTAATTAATTAAAAACAAATGAGAACAATTAACCAGAATTCCAATTAAAACTACCTGTTTAGTATTTTATGTGTTCACTTTATATATATGGTTTTTTGTTTGTTTCCATATTGTGGCTGTTTTATTATTTTTTTATTAATCATTTTTTAATTTAAACATATAATGTAACCCCACCACCCTCTCCCAACCCCCCTCAGTTTGTTTTATGACATTAAGAGTCTCTTTTGGTTTGTCTCCCTCCCGATCCCATCTTGTTTCATTTTTTCTTTTCCTACCACCTTAACTCCCACCCCCATTGCATCTCCACATCCTCATATCAGAGAGATCATGTGATAGTTGTCTTTCTCCGATTGACTTATTTTGCTAAACATAATACCCTCTAGTTCCATCCATGTCCTCGCAAATGGGAAGATTTCATTTCTTTTGATGGCTGCATAGTATTCCATTGTGTATATATACCACCTCTTCTTTATCAATTCATCTGTTGATGGACATCTAGGTTCTTTCCATAACTTGGCTATTGTGGACATTGCTGCTATAAACATTCGGGTACACGTGCCCCTTCGGATCACTACGTTTGTATCTTTAGGGTAAATACCCAGTAGTGCAATTGCTGGGTCATAAGGTAGCTCTATTTTCAATTTTTTGAGGAACCTCCATGCTGTTTTCCAGAATGGTTGCACCAGCTTGCATTCCCACCAACAGTGTAGGAGGGTTCCCCTTTCTCTGCATCCTCGCCAGCATCTGTCATTTCCTGACTTGTTCATTTTAGCCATTCTGACTGGTGTGAGGTGGTATCTCACTGTGGTTTTGATTTGTATTTCCCTGATGCCCAGTGATGTGGAGCACTTTTTCATGTGTCGGTTGGCCATCTGGATGTCTTCTTTGCAGAAATGTCTGTTCATGTCCTCTGCCCATTTCTTGATTGGATTATTTGTTCTTTGGGTGTTGAGTTTGCTAAGCTCTTTATAGATTTTGGAAACTAGCCTGATATGTCGTTTGCAAATATCTTCTGCCATTCTGTCAGTTGTCTTTTGGTTTTGTTGACTGTTTCCTTTGCTGTGCAAAAGCTTTTGATCTTGATGAGGTCCCAATAGTTCATTTTTTCCCTTGCTTCCCTTGCCTTTGGCATTGTTCCTAGGAAGAAGTTGCTGTGGTTGAGGTCGAAGAGGTTGCTGCCTGTGTTCTCCTCAAGGATTTTGATGGATTCCTTTCTCACGTTGAGGTCCTTCATCCAATCTGAGTCTATTGTCGTGTGTGGTGTAAGGAAATGGTCCAATTTCATTTTTCTGCATGCGGCTGTCCAATTTTCCCAACACCATTTGTTGAAGAGGCTGTCTTTTTTTCCATTGGATATTCTTTCCTGCTTTGTCGAAGATTAGTTGACCATAGAGTTGAGGGTCTATTTCTGGGCTCTCTATTCTGTTCCATTGATCTATGTGTCTGTTTTTGTGCCAGTACCATACTGTCTTGATGATGACAGCTTTGTAATAGAGCTTGAAGTCTGGAATTGTGATGCCACCAACTTTGGCTTTCTTTTTCAATATTCCCTTGACTATTCGAGGTCTTTTCTGGTTCCATATAAATTTTAGGATTATTTGTTCCATTTCTTTGAAAAAATTGGATGGGATTTTGATAGGCGTTGCATTAAATGTGTAGATAGCTTTAGGTAGCATTGTCATTTTCACAATATTTGTTCTTCCATTCCATGAGCATGGAACATTTTTCCATTTCTTTGTGTCTTCCTCAATTTCTTTCATGAGTACTTTATAGTTCTCTGAGTATAGATTCTTTGCCTCTTTCGTTAGGTTTATTCCTAGGTATCTTATGGTTTTGGGTGTAATTGTAAATGGGATTGACTCCTTAATTTCTCTTTCTTCTGTCTTGTTGTTGGTGTAAAGAAATGCAACTGATTTCTGTACATTGATTTTATATCCTGACACTTTACTGAATTCCTGTACAAGCTCTAGCAGTTTTGGAGTGGAGCCTTTTGGGTTTTCCACATATGGTTTCATATCATCTGCAAAGAGCGATAGTTTGACTTCTTCTTTGCCGATTTGGATGCCTTTAATTTCTTTTTGTTGTCTGATTGCTGAGGCTAGGACTTCTAGTACTGTGTTGAATAACAGTGGTGATAACAGACATCCTGCCGTGTTCCTGACCTTAACGGAAAAGCTCTCAGTTTTTCTCCATTGAGAATGATACTTGGGGTGGGTTTTTCATAGATGACTTTGATAATATTGAGGTATGGGCCCTCTATCCCTACACTTTGAAGAGTTTTGATTAGGAAGGGATGCTGTACTTTGTCAAATGCTTTTTCAGCATCTATTGAGAGTATCATATGGTTCTTGTTCTTTCTTTTGTTAATGTATTGTATCACATTGATTGATTTGCGGATGTTGAACCAACCCTGCTGCCCTGGAATAAATCCCACTTGGTCGTGGTGAATAATCCTTTTAATGTACTGTTGGATCCTATTG
>ML103531.1:0-16209 GCA_003697995.1 Taxidea taxus jeffersonii
GGGGGGAGTGGCAAAGGGAGAGGGAGAAGGCTCCCCACTGAGCAGAGAATCCAATGTGGGGCTCAATCCCAGGACCCTGGGATCATGACCTGAGCCAAACACAGATGCTTAACCAACTGAGCTACCCAGTTTTCCTGAGGGAATTTAAAACCTGAAAGCATAGGAGTGCCTGGGTGGCTCAGTCCATTAAGTGTCTGACTTTTGGTTTTGGCTCAGGTCATGATCTCAGGGTCCTGGGATTAAGCCCTGCATCTGGCTTTGTGCTCACTGGGGACTCTGCTGGAGAGTCTCTCCCTCTCCCTCTTCCCCCTACCCCTCAAATAAATAAATCATAAATAAATAAAACCTGAAAGCATAAATGGAAAGATGTAATGTATATGTTTAACTAAATTGAATTTAAATAAAAATTTTTTAAAAAGAAAAATGCCACTGGGGCGCCTGGGTGGCTCAGTGGGTTAAAGCCTCTGCCTTCGGCTCAGGTCATGATCCCAGGGTTCTGGGATGGAGCCCCACATCGGGCTCTCTGCTTGGCCGGGAGCCTGCTTCCCCCTCTCCCTCTCTCTGCCTGCTTGTGATCTCTGTCAAATAAATCAATAAACTCTTTAAAAAAAAAGAAAAATGCCACGTAAATGTTGCAAGATAATTTGAGAAAATCTCCCAGAAAGTAGAGCAAAGGAAAAGGGATAGAAAAAAAAAAGGCAGGAAAAAGATGAGAAAAGTTAGAGCAACTCTCCTCAAACATCCAAATGAGAAAATGGAAGGGAGGAAATAATCAAGAATCACAACAAATAATAGTAATTGAAGGAATGTTGCCAGAACTGAAGATCTTGGAAGGTTGGAAGGTTGGAAGAGCCCTTCAAAAATCTAGAGGTACACAACAGAGAAAGTGACTATGAGGTTTCAGAACACTGGGGACAAATGGAAAATTCGAAAACCCAAAGAGAGAGTGGAGAAAACAAGTCACACACACAAAAAGATCAAGAGCCAGAATGGCTTTAAATTTATCAACAACCACAATGGAGATAAGAAGACAAGAGAGTAATCATTTCAAAATATTAAAAGAAAATAATTTCCATCCTAGAATTACATATCCAAGATTAAGTATCCATTAAGTGGGAAGGTTGAATACAGATGTTCTCAGGCATACAAGGTCTAAAAAATGACCTCCCAAATACCTTTTCTTGAAAGGCTACTGAGAGATGTTCTTCACCAAAACACAATATAAACAAGAAAGAGGAAGAAATGGGTCAATGGAACCAAAAGATTCAACAAGGAGGGAAGTGAAGGAAACCCCAGGAAAATGCTGAAAGAGAATCCCTGGGTGCCCACCTTCACTGCATCATCTCGTAACCATGCCAAGCTGAGCCTGATCCTAATTTTCATCTGTACTTCGTTTATATAGAAAAATTTCCTGCTCTCCTCTCCATGCCCTGCTGTCTGCATTAGCTGGGGATGCTTAGCCCACTGCACTGAAATACCTGTCTACCCATCATATTGTTGCCAGATGTGCAGCGCCTGTGAACTCTGTTAGCCCTGGGGGGTATTACAACTATGGTGAGACCATCCAGGCCTCACTCATGATCTTGCCCACTGACTTCCTTGGAGGGGTCCTTGAAAACTCAAGGACAGCAAAGCCAAGGCTATGCCCCAGAACCTCTGCTTAGTTTATCTTCTGGAACTTCATCTGACAGTGACCATACTGCCTTTTCCTTGCACAGATGGGTTTAAGTTTGTTTCTGGGGTTTTCAAAACTACATAGCACATTATTTAGGAGTACATTATTTATAGCAAAACTACAAAGAAAAGCAAAGAAGACTAATACTAATTAATAAGTGAGGCTAGTCATTATCTGAGAGGACTGGGGAACATGATATGCCCCTAAGAACCTTACTTAAGGTTCTGGGACCAGCTTATTTCCCAACCTGAGTGATGGGTATGTAGCCATCCACATTATTTCTCTTCCAGCTGCAAATATTCATTTTACATAATCTTCTCTATGTATGATATGCTTCACAATAAAGTTGTTTGAATTTTTATATACACATATGTGATATTCCTTGCACACTATTTTCCCCAAAAGTTATAATTCAAAAAAAGGCACCTCACAGGTAGTAATTGCTCAGTTTCTTTCATAAAGGGCTATGCTAGTACAAGCAAGTGTACAAAACAGACAGGGCTCTTAACTTTCAAATATAGGTGCCTGTCATTGTTGATGGAGAGACTGGCCACTCAAAAGGAATTAAGGCATAAGTCTCTGGTTGTTACATTTATATTCCCCAGTGAAATGGAAGCAAGAAATTTTAGAACTTTATCAATTCCACCACAACATCTCCACATGTGTATGCATCACCAGGCTAAAGAAGAAAAATTACATGAACATTTTAATAAGTGCAGAAAAGGATTTGACAAAATCTAACATCCATTAATAAAAACTTTCAGAAAAAATAGATAGAGGGAAACCTTCTCAACTTGATAAACATTTTACAAAAAACCTACAGTTAACATCATTCTTAATGGTGAGAAACTCAAAGCTTTCCTGCTAAAATCAGAAATAAGGCAAAGATGTCCCCTCCCACCACTACTTTTCAACATTGTACTGAAATCCTTGCTAATGCAATAAAAAAATGAATTTTTTTCTTTTCTTTGTTTTTTAAGGATTTTATGTATTTATTTGACAGAGACAGCAAGAGAGGGAATACAAGCAGGGAGAGCAGGAGAGGGAGAAGCAGGCTCCCTGCCAAGTAAGGAGCCTGATATAGAACTCAATCTCAGGACTCTTGAGATCATGACCAGGGCCAAAAGCAGACACTTACCTGAGCCACCCAGGTGCCCCAAGAAAAGGAAATTAAAATATACAGACTGAATGGGGTGCCTGGGTGGCTCAGTGGGTTAAGCCTCTGCCTTCGACTAAGCTCATGATCTCAGGGTCCTGGGATCGAGCCCCGCGTCGGGTTCTCTGCTCAACAGGGAGCCTGCTTCTCCTTCTCTCTCTCTGCCTGCTTCTCTGCCTACTTCTGATCTCTCTCTTTCTCTCTGTCAAATAAATAAATAAAATATCTTTAAAAAAATAAAATATACAGACTGAAAAGGAAGAAATAAAACTTTGTTCAATCAAATGAACTTTGATAGAGTGTATGTAAAAAATTCAAAAGAATCAACAACAGTTGGAACTAATGAATGATTATAACAAGTCTGTAGGATAAAAGGTGGATACACAAAAGTCAATCATTTTCCTATATACCAGCAGTGAAAAGTGGAATTTGAAATTAAAAATATAACATAATTTACATTAACACCCCCCAAAATGAAATACTTAGGTATAAACCTAACAAATATAAACTAACAAAATATATACAGTATATTTACTGTATATAAACTATATACATATATAAAACTAACAAAATATATACAGGATTTTTTCAAGATTTTATTTTTAAGTAAACTTTACACCCAACATGGAGCTCAAACTTACAACCCCAAGATCAAGAGTTGCATGTTCTATCAACTGAGCCAGCCAGGTACCCCAATATATATAAAATTTATATAAAGATATATACGGGGCACCTGGTGGCTTAGTCGGTTAAGTGGCTGCCTTCAGCTCACTCAGGTCATGGTCCCAGGGTACTGAGATCAAGTCCCATATCTGGCTCCTTGCTCAGTGGAGAGTCTGCGTCTCCTTCTGCCTGCTGTTCCCCCTGCCTGTTCTCTCTCTCTCTGATGAATAATCTTTTTTAAAAAAAAATCTATTTAAAAAAAGAAAACTAACAACCCAATTAAAAAATGGGGGCAAAAGACATGAAAAGACAACTCATCAAAGATATGCAAATGGTAAATAAACATATGGAAAGATGTTCCACATCAAGTCATCAAAGAAATGCAAATTAAAATGACAATGAGATACCACCACACAACTATCAAAATGGCCAAAATCAAGAACATGAAAACACCAAATGTTTGTGAAAATGTGGAGCAATAGGAGTTCTCCTTCATTGCTGGTGAAACGCAAAATGATACAGCTACTTTGGAAGACTGCTTGTCAGTTTCTTACAGAACTAAACATACTCTTACCATACGATCCAGCAATCATGCTCTTTGGTATTTACCCAAACAAGTAGAAAACTTGTGTCCAGGGAGGCCTGCCTGTCTCAGTCAGTTGAGTGTCTGCCTTCAGCTCAGGTCATGATCCCAGGTCAGATCAAGTCCCATGCTGGGCTCCCTGCTCAGTGGGGACCCTGCTTCTCCCTCTGCCTGCCAATCCCCTTGCTTGTGTGTGCGCGCGCTCTCTCTCTCTCTGTCTCTCTGACAAATAAATACATAAAATCTTTAAAAAAACAAAACAAAACAAAACTTATGTCCACACAAAAATAGGCACACTTGGGGTGCCTGGGTGGCTTAGTGGATTAAAGCCTCTGCCTTCTGCTCAGGTCATGATCCCAGGGTTCTGGGATCAAGCCCCACCTCGGGCTCTCTGCTCAGCAGGAAGCCTGCTTCCTCCTCTCTCTCTGCCTGCCTCTCTGCCTACTTGTGATCTGTCAAATAAATAAATAAAATCTTTAAAAAAAATAGGCACACTGATGTTTATAGTACCTTGATTCAAAATTACAATACTTGGAAGCAACCAAAATGTCCTTTACTAGGTAAATGGATCGACAAACAGGTATATCCAGACAATGGAATATAACTCAGTGCTTAAAAGAAATGAGGTCAAAACCATAGAAAGATATGGAAGAACCTTAAACGCATATTGCTAAGTGAAAGAAGCCAATCTGAAAAGGATACATATTGTATCATTCCAATTATATGAAACTCTGGAAAAGGCAAAATTATGGAGACAGTAGAAAGATCAGTGGTTGTCAGGCATTGGGAGGGAAGAAGGGATGAAGAGGCAAAGCATGGAGGATACTTAGGGCAGTGAAACTGTTCTGTGTAATACTATAATGATTGATACATATCATTCTACATTTATCAAAATCCAGAGAATGTACAATACCAAGAGTGAACCCTAATGTAAATTATGGACTTTGTTCATTAATTATAACAAATGTACCACATTGGTGTAAGATGTTGAAAGTGGGTGAGACTATGCATGTGTGGGGGCAAAAGTTTTATAGTAACTCTGTGCACTTTATACTCAGTTTGCTATGAACCTATTCTCTAAAAATAAGGTTTGTTTAAAAAAAAAAAAGAAAAACATTGGGGCACCTGCATGTCTCAGTCGGTTAAGCATCTGACTCTTGATTTCAGCTCAGGTCATGGTCTCGGGGTCATAGGATTGAGCCCCACTTTGGGTTCTGAGTTCAGTGCAGAGTCTGGGATTCTCTCTCTCCCTCTGCCCCTCTCCTTTCTCTCTCTCTAAAATAAATAAATAACATCTTTAAAAAAAATGGCCAAAATGGTAAATTTTGTTTTATATATATTTTTTTATCACAATAAAAAAGTCTATTATTATAACATCACTTAGTTAAAATTGTATACATATCACCTTTCATTTAAAACAAGTTATGGAAACAGTAGTAACTTACTTAACTCATAAAATCATTCAGAAAATTAAGAAAATTTAATTCATAATAAATTTAACCTTGGTCTTATATAAACAAAAATATTGTGCTAACATTGTTTTTATATGATAAACTACTTTTTAAAGACCCGGTCATGCCAAAAAGCTATTTTAGCTCAGTTTTTCTTATCTTGCAACAAAGGTTATTCTGAACATAAATTTTTGAGTGTCTACACACACATCAAAAACTACAATTGATAATTTTTTCTTTCTTTGTTTTAGATATTTTTTATTGTTTTGGGGGTTTAGACATTTCTAGTGTGCACTAACTTAGAATGTTCTGGGGGTTTGGGTTTTTGCAGGGTTTTTTTTTTTTTTTTAATAGCTAATCTTTAGAATTTCCCAAAAGAGAGAATTGAGGATAAAGGAACAAAAAGAATGAGAAGCACCTAGCTTTAGACCAACATAAGATTGTCATTTTAAAAGCCTACTTACATTTCCTCTGCAAGGGGAGAGAAGAAAGTTTAGATGTAGAGAAACAAAAGAAACTTGGGGCATCTGAGTAGTTCAGTCATTTAAGTGTCTGACTCTTGGTTTCAGCTCAGGTAATGGTCCCAGGGTTGTGGGTCAGGGTCACGGTCTTAGGACTGTGGGATCGAGCCCTATGTCGGGCTCCAATGCTTGGTATGGAATCTGCTTGAATTTCACTCTCTTCCCCTCTGCCCCTGCTCAAACACACACTCTCTCTCTTTCCCTTCCTCTCAAAATAAATAAATAAAAATCTTTTTAAAAAGAAAGAAAAACAAAAGAAACCACATTACAGCTGGTTTAGACAGTAACTTGGGGCTTGACTATTTTCTCAAGCCAGACAGCTAGAAAGCCAGCCCCACTTAATCTCAGAGGTATGGAAATGGAGTGATATGCTTCCTACAATAAATAAAACTATCTCTTTGATATGCAAGAGGATCTTTTCATGAAGATTTTTTGCTTTTTATCCTAAGATATGAACAATCTTTGTTCTAAATCTTTTGTCCTAAATGAACAATATTTTCAATGTCTAAATCTTCCCAAGTGGTCACTGTGATTCCAACTGTCACTGGTGAAATCGTACCACTTAGAAAACTAAGGGCAAAAGTTGGTGGCATTAGAATGAGAAAATATGCAGGAAGGAAGTGTTTGATCTGGAATAGGCATAGTTTTAAATGAGAAAGAAGGCATGGAACTGAATGGTCTGAAAGGATGTTGCATGTGTAACTCTATTTTTCTGGAACTTGGCCAAAGACCTATCAGTCATCACCTACCAAGGCCAGACCCAACTTCCTAAATCCAGCCAGACTGAACTGAACAAAATAGTTCTCAGTGACATAAGGACAAGGGTCAAAGAAGAAATCCTTGCAAGGTTTTTAAATGATGACCTAAGGGACACCTGGGTGGCTCAGTCAGTTAAGCATCTGCCTTCGGCTTGGGTCATAATCCCAGGGTCCCACAGCAGACTCCTTTTAAGAAGCCTGCTTCTCCCTCTGCCTGCAGCTCCCTTGCATGTAGTCTCTCTCTCTGACAATAAATAAAATCTTTAAATGACCTAAGATTAGCATGTCCAGAGGACCACAGGGCCAGCTGGAAAACAGATTTATCTGGTTTATGCCCATCCTTCCATATAGAATTTTCATCTTCAAGAAATAACAGGTGCAGGGGCCTGGGTGGCTCAGTCATTGAGCATCTGCCTTCAGCTCAGGATTGAGCCCTATATCGGGCTCCCTGCTCAGCAGGAAGCCTGCTTTTCCCTCTCCCACTCTCCCTGCTTGTATTCCCTCTCTTGCTGTGTCTCTCTCTGTCAAATAAATACATAAAATCTTGAAAGAAAGAAAGAAAGAAAGAAAGAAAGAATGAACAGGTGTTGGTGAGGATGTGGAGAAAAGGGAACTCCTTGCACAGTGTTGGTGGGAAGGCAAGTTAGTGCAGCCACTATGGAAAACAGCATGAGTATTCCTCAAAAAATTAAAAATAGAACTACCATGTGATCCAGCAATTCTATTACTGGACATTTATCTGAAAAAAAAAAAGAAATATTTACCTCCAAAAGATATCTGCACCCCCATGTTCAATCCAGCACTATTTACAATAGCCAAGACATGGAAACAACCTAAGTGTCCATCAATGGATGAATAAATAAAGAAGGTGTGGCATATTCATACAATGGAATATTATTCAGCCATAAAAAAGAAATACTGCTATTTGGTTTTTTTTTTTAATTTTTATTTATTTATTTTACAGAGAGAGAGAGAGAGAGAGAGAGAAAGAGATCACAAGCACGCAGAGAGGCAGGCAGAGAGGGGTGGGGGAAACAGGCTCCCTGCCGAGCAGAGAGCCCGATTCGGGGCTCGATCCCAGGACCCTGGGATCATGAACTGAGCCGAAGGCAGAGGCTTTAACCCACTGAGCCACCCAGGTGCCCCTAAATAAAATCTTTTAAAAAAAGAATATAAGTAACATAAACATACTGACTTAAAACACGTATGTGTATCATTAAAATTCATCAATGACCACAGCAATTGTTTAGAACTTAGATCGTTAAAAGATATTTTTGGGGGGTGTACATTATGTGACATCATTTAGAGTTGGCAGCACAGCAATGATAAAAGGCAGACTGACTTATAACTGATGTTATTTTTTTTAATTTTTATTTATTTATTTGACAGACAGAGATCACAAGTAGGCAGAGAAGCAGGCAGAGAGAGAGGAAGAAGCAGGCTCTCTGCTAAGCAGAGAGCCCAATGTGGGGCTCGATCCCAGGACCTCAGGATCATGACCCCAGCTGAAGGCAGAGGCTTTAACTCACTGAGCCACCCAGGCACCCTGATGTTATTGTTTTTAACTTATCTGCAGACACACCCTTCATTTGCCTACATTCTGGGTGGAAGCTTCCATTGCCCATCCTTAGTCAGCTACCACATTCCTTACAGAAGGAACAGCACATGCAAAAGCCCTGGGGTGGTAGCATGGAGAGCAAGGGGCCAAGTGGCTGGGACAATGCCAGCAAGGGGGAGAGGAGGGGCTCAGATGTAGAAGAGGATGAGGTAAGGCCTTATAGACCACACTGAGGATTTCAGCTTTCACTCTGGGTGATGTGCAGAGGTCTAGCTGAGGACTGACATGTCCTGGGTGTATCTGAGGAGCTGGGTGAACCAGAGGATGCACCCATGGGAGATAAGGGTATCACCCATATAAGGGAGGCCCAGAAAATAGGCAGTAGTTGCCAGATGAGGCAATGAGAACATGCCTCCTCCACAACCCAGGCTCTGTGAAAAGCTATCTTGGATGCAGAAATCCTCAGCCCCAGAGGACAAAGCTAAAGCATAGGACATTTCTACCACAGGTGTTCTCCAAGAAAAGATTTCTGAAGGGAGGTTGTCACCCTTGTAACTATCCGCAAAGACTTTCCTACAGAGAATAATGTAGCCAGCTTAGTTTCCTCTCATCTCCCCAAGGGATGTCCCACCTCTAGGCTAGAAAATGAAGGTGGGCTTTGCAATGGAGAAAAACAAATGCACCAAATTCAAGGCCACCAGTGTGGTCCAGTCCAACATCAGAGTCTCTGGAGGCTCTAATGGAGTAGAATGCTTTTCTCCTCAAGATGACCAGGGTGAGCCAGAGCCTGCAATTTCCCACTGCTTTCTCCCTCGCATAGCCACTGATGGTATAGAAGTGGAAATGGTCTGAGTGATGATGGAAGAGCCCCAGCTTCATAAGGACACTCCGATCACACCAGAACAGACTTCCTCACCCCTGGTGGATTCTGGACACACAGTGGGGCTCGGGCAGCAACAATACAGCCAGAGAAATCAGGGTGCTTCTGAAGATTCCTCAAGTTTTCCAGGGTCCTGTCTTGTAACTATCTACACCCAAGACGGGCCAGGGCAACTGAGTTGTGGACCTATTATGGGAAGGAGGACATTCTTGGGATTATGACTAGGACCCCAAGCCAATTAATAGAAACATTAAAAGACATGAAACTTTTTTTTATGGGGAGGAACCTAAGCTACTCCTGTCAGCGTGACGTCATCCATTTAGTAGATTAGCATAATGCCCCATAGATCAAGGTCGCCGTGCACTAAGTTGCTGCCCAGAAACTGGATATATCCTATGGCAGCATGAGGCCAGGTGTGAACTCTAGCCCCCAAAGTTCATTCATTCATTGTTGTTCACAGGCTTTCAAGGCTTACCTACTACAATGATGTGCCTCCTTCTCCTGGCCCTTCCTTCTTCTCAAGCTGAACAGTTCATATAACACTTTGTGTTTGGAGTGGGGGACCTCTTCTCTCCTCCGTCTCAGTAATCCAAGGATGCATGAGACAGCAGCCCTATAGTGGCCAGCCTCCAAGATGATCCCAAATGATTCTTCCTTACTGGTGTTCATGGTCCTGCATAGTCCCTTGTCACACTGAACAGTGTTGACCTGTGTAATACAACAGGATCCTACAGAAATGAGAACATGTTATTTCCAGGGCTGTTTCATAAAGGCATTACACTTCTGCCTTATTGTCTCTTGGATCACTTATTTGAGGAAAGTCAGCCACCAAGTCAGGACACTCCAGCAGCCCTGTGGAGAGCCCCACATGCTGAGGAACTGCCCCCTGCCAAGAGCCAGGTGAGTGAGCCACCTTGAGAGATCCTCCAGCCCCATCAAAGCCTTCAGATGATGTGGCCCTGAGTGACATTGTGACCGCACCTCATGCTAGACCTTGGGCCAGAACACCCAGCTGAGCTGCTCCAGATTCCTGACCAACAGAGAGAAATGATGTGAGATAATGCCTTTTGTTTTAAGCCATGAAGTTTTGGTGTAATTTCTTACTAAAACAGATTAACTACTCTGGAGAAGCCACCTTTTTACAGACCAAATTTTAACTGGTGTTGTTGTTTTTAAAATTTTCTGCAGGGACGCCTGGGTGGCTCAGTTGGCTAAGCGGCTGCCTTCGGCTCAGGTCATGATCCCAGTGTCCTGGGATCGAGTCCCACATCAGTCTCCTTGCTTGGCAGGGAGCCTGCTTCTCCCTCTGCCTCTGCCTGCCACTCTGTCTGCCTGTGCTCTCTCTCTCTCTCTCTGACAAATAAATGAAATATTTTTTAAAAATTTTTCTGCAGACACCCTGCTTATTGCCTGCATTCTGGGCAGAAACTTCCATCATATACCCACTGTGTGGCTACACGGAAGCTGCCCTGCATTAACTAGTCTTCAAGAAGCCTATGTTATGGGCATTGTGGACGTGAGCAATGTAGTATCCCCACTCACCACAGACTTGGATCCCTGGGTGTGGGCTCCAAGCCCACTGGAGTTCACATCTCTTGGAGACCACTAGTCCTCATCTGCTGGCTCCACTTTAAGCCAAGAAAAACAGTGGGACTAGGGAGTGTGAGAGTTGGCTGCCACCTGAAGACTGCCCATCCACACTCTGCCCTAACCTGAATGAGTCCCTACCACTACTACATATTCTCAAGAATATGGATGAGACCCTTTCTCATTTCCTGTTGATGAAGAACTCTTCCTATGACTATTTCAGTAGGAAACCAGGAAGAGCCTAAGTCAAACACACAATGTGATGCCATTTTGGAAAAGGAAATTACTAAAACCTGGAGTTATGGAATGTTTGGGTGGCTCAGTTGGTTGTCTACCTTTGGCTCAGGTCATGATCCTGGAGTTCTGGGATCAAGCCCCACATTGGGCTCTCTGTTCAGCAGGGAGCCTGTTTCTCCCTCTCCCTCTGCCTGCTGCTCTGCTTACTTGTGCTCTCTCTGTCAAATAAATATATAAAATCTTTTAAAAATAAAATAAAACCCTATAGATAGAGTTACAACACTGTCATACCTATTAAAAAATTATAGGGCAGTGGATGGCGGGGGCTGGAGGGGCAAACTCAGAGTCATAGTGCATTACAGTGGAGCTATTATTGGCCAAGAGAATGGTGATGACCTCATTGGCTTGATGACCTCATTGTTGCTTCCATAATAAATCACTGTATTAGCTGACTCCTGACAGGGCAGGCTGTATTAGTTATCACAACATTTCAAGATGCCCTAGCCTTTAACTCTCTCTTGGCCAAGGCCTTGTTAGGACCCATTTGTTTACAAACACCCTATGGTATGTGCCAGGCTCTATGTTGAAGGGCAGCAGAATACGCACCCCCCCCCCAATATGCCTCTATGACATAAGGATTATTGAGCTAAAGTCACTTGAAAAATAGCAGGTACAAGAAAGGAACTTTGACCTTCCTTTACTTCCTGAAATCAGGAGATAAAAATCCCATGTGAAAGATGATCTTTTTATCCCAGGAGGAGAGAAATGTTATAATCACCAGAAACAGAGAGTGGAGGCCAAAAGAAATCTGTGCAAATAGATTGTGTTAAAATAATTCTTATCTTGGGGCATCTGAGTGGCGCAGTGGGTTAAGCCTCTGCCTTTGGCTCAGGTCAGGATCTCAGGGTCTGGGATCGAGCTCCATGTCGGGCTCTCTGCTCTCTCTCTCTGCCTGCCTCTCTGCCTACTTGTGATTTGTCTGTCAAATAAATAAACTCTTAAAAATTTTTTAAAATAATTCTTATCTTTAGTCTCCCCATATATTTTAGTTATTTTTCCATAACTGACTCTCTTTGTTCAACCTAGTATATAAACACTTAGGCCTGGCCATTTCTCCGGGTCTCCATTTTCCTGTGGGGGCTCCCATGCACACACAAAAATCTCCATGCTTTTTTCCTATTAATCTTTCCTATGTCAATTTGATTCTCTGGCCCAGCTGGAGACCTTAAAAGGATGGAGGTGAAGTTTTGCCTCCCTACAGTGCTATGGTCTCTGTTTGTAGGTCACAGTCCCATGGGACACTGCCTTTATCCCCATTCTCTGCATAATAAAACTGAGACCCAGAGACATTGAGGGCTTTCCTGAGGTCACATAGCCAGGAAATGGCAAAATCTAAGTCTGTCTGAATCCCATGACTTTCTGCTACAAAGTGCACAGGAGTGAGTTGGGTGAATTCAAAGAAGAGACCCTTGGACTGGCCCTCCAATGATCGTATAAGTTTATCAGACCCGGGAGAAGTAAAGGAGAGAATACAGTGCTGAGCACCTCAAGTTTGTAAAATGGGGTTGAAACCCAGGGCTCAAGGGAAACAGGGGTGAGGGAAGAGGCTGCTGTAGGCAAAGGCCAGCTCACAAAGGGCCCTAAATACCAGGCCTGGGGTCTTGGAACTTACCTGGGTGAGGGGGAGGCTCCTGGGTTGCTCTCAGCTGGGGAGATAGAGTCAGACTCAGTGTTTGAAATCTGGGGACAGCATGGAGGCTGAATTGGAACAGCAGTTCCCAGCATGGGTGTGGATCAGAATCATCCAGGCTGCTCATAAAACACACCGGGAACCCACACTCAAAGTGTGTGATTCAGCCAGGCTGGAGAGAGGTCCAGGGATCTGCATTTTAACATTTTCCAAGGGATTCCGATATGAGTCATCACTGAACAAACAGCAGTACAGTAATCCAGAGGGAGAGAAGCAGCAAGGAGACCAATTATGAAGATGTCACCTGAGACAAATGATGAGTCCTGAACTCCCAACAGTGGTAAGGAAAATGGAAACAACCTCACTGCTCTAGCAGGATAATATTTTTATAATGTTACCCTTTGTTTTTCCTTTTTCTGGTAATCCATCCCCTAGCCCTTTCCAAATAGCTAGCCATTATGTGCTCATTGCCCCTGGGGAGTGGGATGTGACAGGACAGAAAACAAGTCTTTCTGGTATGATGTATTGGGCTTGTTTCAATTAATACAGGAGTTGGGGGGGGCAGTTATAGATGAATCATAATTGGCCAGGAGCTGATAACTGTGGAAGCTGGATGATGGCTGCAAGGGATTTGTTATAGAATTCTGTTTACATTTGTCTGTTTTTTTAAGTTTTATTTGAAAAATTTTAATTATTGCTAGATTTGGTTTCATAAAGGACTTAGGGACAAGGAGAGACATCTCAGACAGAGCTGAAAAGTTTTGAGAACCTTCATGAGCTAAAGGAGATAAGGAGGCTCTACCAGTAGGATACTTCTTTACCTAGGAGAAAGAAAAACTCATCTGATTTGTGTATCTGGGAAGAATACAGTGCATCCTCTCATCATCTGCTCAGTTCTGCTCTTCTTTCTCTTCAGATCTGCCACATCCACAGCCCCGCCAGGGCCTTCAGAGGGAGGCCCATCCAGTTAGGCACTGCCATGACTGGGGACAGAGGGGTGTCTACCAAGCTCAGGGGTTCAGTTGCCCACACTGGGTGAATGCTCTGCCCTGACGTTTGTCAGCAATAAGGCAATGTCCTGGCCTTCACCTGCCTCTCCTTTGCTTCATTCTCCACTACATTTAGAACCCTTGCCAGTAAGACAGTGCCAACTATTGGGGGGTCCTCCAGAGACCCCAAAATGAGGGCTTCCAAGTTCTGGACAAAAGGGAGTAGAGAAGAGGAGGATGGAGGGGAGTGATGAGAGTTCACAGAGGCTGGAGTACAGGGCAGAAAACCCAGGAGCAGAGAGCAACCTTGCTCTGGGAAGCAGCAACACCTGTCATGGAGATGTCTCTGACACATCCAGCCAAAAAAGGACCTTAGCTAAGCTCAGCAAGATCCCCACAGGCAAGAGTGGCACACAACCGGAAGAGAGCTGGGGTTTCCAGCAGATGTGCGAGTGCCAGGTCTCAGCAGCAACCAGTGGGACCAATGATATCTCCACGAATATCTACGTAGACAGATGACACTGAGAACTAAATCCCCCAACACACACACACACACACACACACACACACACACACACACACAGTCATGTATACACTCACACCCAAGTACTAGATGAGGCTCCAGAGCCTTAAACACAAGCCCCACAGAAGGGATAAAACCCTCAATTAGCTGAGATGAAGTTTCTGCCACTCTAGCAGAATGGGAGTTCAAAATAGAAATTAAGTTGAGTTATTAAAAAACTTTAATTATATTTCTTGCACAGGTGAATTCATGAACAGAGATTCCTCCTTGCTCCTTGCAAAATAGACATTTTGGAAGCAGAATCAACAAGACTTGGAGGTCAGATGGATGATAGGGTGGTGAAGAGGAGGAAGTCTCTCCTCCTCCAGAAAGATTTGTTTCCCAAACACCCCAGGCTAATTCAGGTTCTTCAATAGTCTCTGCAAAGTTTTCCCACCTTTCCCTGATGGTCTTCTCTCAGGGCCCTGCAACATAGGTTCAATCGTTCTTGCCTTGTGATTCTTGCCTAATGATTAGGAATAACCAACTGCTCTAATAAAGCCACCTACTTAACTAGCCATTTCCTATTTACTACCTAGAAAAAGTATCTGTAAGAACTGTACCATGCACACTCTACTATAGTCACTCTAACAGTGAGGCCTGGAAAACGCCACAGCAACACACTTACCCCCACCAGAACACCTCATCTGGACTTCCCTGTTTCATTCTTTCCCCTGTGCCAAGGCTCCACCACCCTTGCAGATGGCCCAAATCTTAACCTGGGATTCAAGACCTTTCACACTGGACCCGATCTCTCATCCTCTCCAACTTTATTCCTTCTCCTCTAAGCCCCCTCTCCCTCTCAGGGGAAGCGGGGAGAGTCAGTCCCAGACCCTCCTGCCCAAAGGTGTAAACCCATTCTCAAATTTAGAGGGAGGAGGACTGAGGGAGAAGGAAGGAGACCCTCCCTCAAAAAGGTTACCTCCCTCAAAAAGTGCAAAGAAAGTCCTCACTTAGGGGGTGCCTGGGTGGCTCAGTCAGTTAAGCATCTGCCTTCAGCTCAGATCATGATCCCAGGGTCCTGGCATGGAGCCCCAAGTCAGGCTCCCTGCTCAGCAGGGAGTCTGCTTCTTCCTCTCCTTCTGCCTCTCCCCCTCCCCTGGCCTGTGCTTGCTCTTTCCCTGTCTCAAGTAAATAAATAAATAATCTTTAAAATTAAAAAAAAATTTTTAAAGAAAGTCCTTAATCAGGCTGAGGTCCAACTCCAAGACTCAAGGGAAGGAAGGGGCCCCAATCATTTTTCCTCTGGTGGAACCACTTCTTCCCGGAAGTCAGCCAGGATGACAGTGGTGAGTTGGGTGGAACTCAGTAGCTGCAGTGCGACTGGCTGAAGCCCACATCTGTAGAAGGCCCAACATCACCCATGCAGATGGGAAACAATGCCAAGATGGTAAGCCAGTTTGCACCACCCTTAGAATTTCTCCTGCCCTCCTCTACACTCAAGCAACTAGTTAGTTCTGCACCCACCACATTGGGTGGGAGGGCAACTAAGTCATAGGGTAGAACTGGCAAACCACCCTGGATTTTATGTTCCACACCCAAGCCCTTAACAGACCTAAGTAATGAGGTCAGTGGCTTTCACACTTTTGACAGTAGACCCCCATAAAAGTAGTTTGGAAAAGTATACATTCTCATGCACAAGACCAGCTAAATTGTAACACCCCATCCAAAATGAAAACTCGGCCTCTTGCTCAACCTTACTAAGAATGTCAAGGGTATTAAAGAGTTCATTTATGGGACGCCTGGGTGGCTCAGTTGGTTAAGCAGCTGCCTTCGGCTCAGGTCATGATCCCAGCGTCCTGGGATCGAGTCCCACATCGGGCTCCTTGCTCGGCAGGGAGCCTGCTTCTCCCTCTGCCTCTGCCTGCCTCTCTGTCTGCCTGTGCTCGCTCTCTCTCT